>CAUYON010011095.1:0-22361 GCA_963573935.1 Arctocebus calabarensis
TTTTTTTTTTTGTTGAGACAGAGTCTCACTTTATTGCCCTTGGTAGAGTGCCATGGTATTACACAGCTCACAGCAACCTCCAACACCTGGGCTTAGGTGATTCTCTTGCCTCAGCCTCCCGAGTAGCTAGGACTATAGGTGTCCACTGCAACGCCCGGCTGTTTTTCTGTTTTGCAGTTCAGCTGAGGCCAGGTTTGAACCCACCACACTTGGTTTATGGGGCCGGCGCCCTACTCAATGAGCCACAGGTGCCGCCAGGAAAAATTTTCATTTTGGTATGTGTGCCAGTTAATATATTGAAGAACTCAAGAAGAGAGAATATTCAGTTTATCTAGATATTTGCCATTTCTGCCACTTTTCTTTCATTTCTGATGTTCCAAGTGTCTTTTCAGTAACATTTCCTTTCTGTCTGAAGAACTTTGTTTAGCAATTCCTTTAGAAAATACCTATAGATCCTCTTAGTTTTTCTTCACCTGGTAATGTCTTTTATCTCCATTACTGAAGGACTGAATTGATAGTTTTTTCCCCAAAACTTAAAAAATAAATCCCTTCCTTCTGGCTTCCTTCTGATGAGAGGTCAGCTGATGTTGACATTGTTATTCTCCTTAAGTACTGTGTCATTTTCTCTGGCTCCTCTCGTGAATTTTTCATTGTCTTTAGTTTTTAGCAGTTTGACTATGATGTATCTGGGCATAGGTTTCTTTAGGTTTGCCTATTTGAGATTTGCTGAGATTTTTTAAATCTCATAAGAACAGACACTACACTTGATATTAGCCAAACAGTGATTGAGATTCTTTTTTTTTTTTTTCATTGTTTGGGATTCATTGAGGGTACAAAGAATTAGTTTACATGGATTCATTTGTTAGGTAAATTCCCTCTTGTAATTATGTCCCACTCCCAAGAGGTGCCCCATATACCATGACCCCCCCATCTCCCTCCCTCCTCCCCTCCCTCTCCCTCCTCCCCTCCCCCTGCTCCCTTATTCCACTACCCACCACCTTGTTTTTATAAATATTGTTCTTAGGATTGAACCCTAGACTTTCTCATCTCAGTCTATCTCCATCATAACTTGATGCCTCCCTGGAACATTGAAGAACCTTCTTCTGCAGATGGACGTAGCCAATAGTTTATGATGTATTAACTGAAAGGTGTGTAATACAATCAGGCTTGGTTCAGATGGGTCTGAGACAAAAGAGAAAGTCAATTCTACAGAAAAAGTAGGGCAGCAAGGATCTAGGTTGGACATAATCAACACTAGCAGGATAATATCTCAGGGGACCTACAAGACAGATCCATGATACCAGAATCTCATACAGTTTGTGATTGCACCAATGTACATAATTATGATTCAATAAAATTATTAAAAAAAAAAAAAAACAAGCTTGTGCGGACCCTTTGGGAAGGAGGTTATACCGACCAGGCAGAGGATCAGGAGGGGTTCAGTAGGTCTGGCTTCCGAATCTCAGAAGGAAAATGGAATGCTGAACAGGAAACAGATTCGAAAGGCCAACTATAAGAGTTAGGACAAAATAAGGAGTTTGGCAGAACAGGATTCACAGATGAACCCACATGTTGGCCAGAGACAGTGGGGTGTACTCTAGATCCCTGTGTGTCCTTGATGCAAAAGTGAGCACTCTGCTGGTTTGAAGTTGTAGCAGGAGCCTCAGATGCTGCAAGTGAGAGAAGGTTGTTGTTGGACTGCTCTGAATTCAATTATCCCAAACACAGTCCTTTCTCTTTCTGTGCCTTCTGGATTTGTACCTGTTTGTCCTTAACTGGTCTTTGTTTGTTGACGGGCCACATGATGCAAAACGGAAGATTGCCTAGACCATGTGCTTCAAAGAAGGGAAGGGAGGAGTGTTTTTCCTTCAAATTTCTACCACTGGCTATTACAGCATTTGCCATTTCCCTTCTCTTTGCGTATTGTTAGTTTCCAGGGTCTTCTTATCTTTTATGTATCTATTAGTCTTCCTATTTTTTGTAATCAATTCTATCTTATCTTGCAATAATGTCCGAGAAAGGTGATCTATTTAGCCAACATGCATGATTTTCCACTTCCATAGAAATATTTTAGTCATCACATGAGAAAAAATGGCACAACACCATCTAGATTGTTTTAAATAGAAAGGGTTAAAGTATGAGGATTCAGAATGAGAGAGGGAAGGGGGGAGAGAGAGAGATTCACATTGCTGGTATTTGGGTTGTTTGAGGGCATTGTAGGAATCACGGAAAAGGAGTGCACAGCCTGCCCTTTTTGGCTTGGCTACCATTTATCAAATGAATATTACATTATACTACAGGCACTGTGCCAAATGCTTTATGTGAACACTTTATAGACAACTCTCTCAAGTAGTTGTGTTTTAAACATGAGGGAGCTGAGGGTCTAAGAGCATGAGTCTAGTCTCTCAGTTACTGAAAAATAGAGGTGGGATTCTAACCAAGCACTGTTCTCTTTGCCCCGAAAACCTTTCTCTTTCCTCTATGTTTGTCTCTCTCCAAAACATCCCCAAAGACTCATCCTGCCTTGTGGAATCACAAACAACAGCTCTAAAAGGAATTTATGGTCCCTACAGCCCAATATTCTCGTTTTACAGATGGGAGGCCAAGGAGGTAATGTGGACTACACTCTGAGTCAGGCCCTCAGCAAGGCTGGAAACCAAGTCTACCCTTTTACTTCTCAAGAGTCTTCTAGGTCCTCATTGTGTCTCAGAGAAAGAGTCAAGGCCAGAGTTGGGAGACACTTGCAATCCCCAAGTTTTTCATGGGATACAGAGATCGAGTTGTATTCAAAATTTTCTAAGAAGTTATTTACTTTAATAATATTCTTTCATAATGCATTCCTTTGCAAAAAAATACCATTTTCTCTGTTTTAATTTTTCTGTCTATAAGGTATTGGGTAAATGTTGAATGTACAAATAGCAAATAAACAAACAGCAATGGCAATATACAGAGAAAGCATTTTGCTTTTGGGAGGGGGTTGTTGTCTTCTTTAAGTCTGTGTTCTCTCTAACTTTTTCAACTAAAAAAAGAATTTTTTTCCAACTTGAAAAGTGTGCTGATAAGTAATGCTAAATATGTTTACTGGGGAAAAAATTTAAATAAAAATCATTGTTCAGATGTCACTCATATCAATCACTCCTCTGCAACAGCCGGAGAGTAAGAATAATTGCAATCTCATGCACTGTACTTGAAGGATGTAAGGAGAAAAGAAAAGCAAAATAGATTATTTCAATGAGAGTCTGGAATTGTCCAGCATTTCCAAAGCCCATCTTCTACCCATTCATTTTTTTAAAGAAATACCAGTGTGAAGGCCAGGCACAGTGGCTCACACTTGTAATCCCAACACTTTGGGAGGCTGAAGTGGGTGGATTGCCTGAGCTCAGGAGCTTGAGACCAGTCTGAGCAAGAGCAAGACCCCCGTCTCTAAAAAATAGCCACAAGGGAGACCCCGTCTCTGCAAATAGCTGGGGGTTGTGATGGCACCTGTGTTCCCAACGACTTGGGAAGCTGAAGCAAAAGAATCACTTGAGCCCAGGAGTTTGAGGTTGCTGTGAGCTATGATGCCACAGCACTCTACTAAGGGTGACATAGTGAGACTCTGTCTCAAAAAGAAAAAAAAGAAAAAGAAAGAAAAGAAAAGAACAAAAGGGAATCACCAGGCATGAATTAAACACAGAGGCAATTATGGCATAGTGGAAAAAGAACAAGACAAGGAGTCAAAGTAGCTACAGTTAAATACTAGCTCTGTCACCTACAGCGTGACCTTGGTCAGTCCTGAATAGGAAGGACCCCCACGTAGCTGAGACTACAAATTCCCACCATGACGCCCAGCTATTTTTTTTCTATTTCTTGTAGAGATGGGGGTCTCACTCTTACCCAGGCTGGTCTCAAACTCCTGAGCTCAAGCAATCCACCTTCCTTGGTCTCCCAGAGTCTCCAGAATATAGGCATGAGCCACTGTGCCCAGCCACAACAAATACTTCTTAAAATCTTACATATTCATTTAAAAAAAGAAAAGAAAAGACGAAAGAAAGAAAGAAAGAAAGAAAGAAAGAAAGAAAGAAAGAAAGAAAGAAAGAAAGAAAGAAAGAAAGAAAGAAAGAAAGAAAGAAAGAAAGAAAGAAAAGAATATCGGTGACTATTCCCTCAGCACTGCGTCGTCCCATTATACAACACCCACATCCTTGGTAACTATTCCTTCCCGTTGTCAGCATGAACATGCCCACACAATCCTACTTCATTTGTACCAACTCCATTCTTTTCTTTTTAATTTATTTTTTATTAAATCATAAACACATAGATCATGTATACATTACTGCATATAAGGGGCACAACGTTCTGATTTCATATACAATTAGGAACACTTACATCGCACTGGTTACTATATACCTCATCTCGTTTGCTTAATTATTGTGTTACACCACACACCCATCTCGGCAGAATCAGGCTGAAGTGAGGGAGCCTGAAGGGACGGTGGAACCAACACAGTGTAGATTTGCACTACATGGTAACATGGGGCTGACTGGCTGGTGACCTTGGGAAATTTGCAAGCGTGTTCTCAGTAAAACTTCTCCCCATATGGACTTGGCCCACTCAAACATTAAGGTCTGCAAGAAAAAATTAATGAAGGGTAAAAAGAAAATATCAAAGTGGAGAATTGGTTTCCTGGGACTGCAATTATGACTCTTTGTCCTAGATTGATAAGGCTGACTTTTTCCCAACTTGAAGAATATGCTCAATGTCTTTGTTAATTTGAGCCCCCTGTCACCTACGGTAGCATTCGCTACATAAACTATCTTCTCTGACTGCTAAGCCATTTTCTTGGAAAGCCCTTTGCCACCTGCAAAGCAAAAGCTCACGTCTTTCCTGTTCTTCTCCATCTCCTCCACATACCCAAAGCCTTCAGGAGCACCAAGAAGCTCACAAGACTTATCCTTACTCAGGAACACACCTGGGGGTGGAATTTGTAGTATTTGAGTAGGAATGTGTGTGTTGGGGGGGGGGAGTTATATGAGACTTAGCATTCACATCCATTTGTACATCTGATGGCACTGACCGCAAGGTGACGTCAATCATCTAAACCTATTGCTTCTCTCATAGGAGCAAACAACAGCCAGATATTGTCCATATACATTTAGTGTTCACGCAGCCCCATTAAATGCAGAGATTTCTCAGTAAGCTTACTAAGGTTTATATAAAGTCTGTAGCTGTCCACTTCTTTGATTTTCACTGTAAACACAAAGGGGGTTCACCCAGATACTTCTCCAAGGAAAGACTTGCCATTCGGCTGCAGAGCACGCAGTCAGCGTCTGCTTCTGCAGAGTCATCCTCTGCTGGGGCAAGCCACTTTGCCAGCACCGCCATGTCCAGGGCGCCGCCATGTCCAGCTTGTTTCAGCAAGGCTGAAAAATAAAGGCTTGATCATTTGGGTCCCGTGCATTGCACTCTACTGGACACTAGTCTAGAGCTCTCTGCTGAGTGGGCTGGGGCTTTGTCAAGTCCATGGAGTAGTCTAAATTTTCCCTTTGGATCCGTAATAAACATTGCACAACCCCACCTCTGCCCGGATGTCGACTTCTGGGTGTAAGCCACTGACACCAACACAGCCATTTCACTCTTTCTTTTTATTCAGACCCAGCCCAGAATCTACAACTCAGCTGAGCCCTAACAAGGGACTTACGAACAGTACTTAGGTGGAGAATCTCGTATCCAGCTGCGACTGGTGCTACTCAAATTCCAGTGTCCCAGGTCCCAGACACAGGCCCTACCACGGAGAATAAATTCCTGTCTTGACCCCACAGTTTTTCTCCCAGGTTTCCAGTGTCTCTGCCCTACACTATCGCCAGCATCTAAATTCAGGTGTTCTCATAAATAAATCCCTAATACCTACTCAGGATGATATGTGTAATGCTCTTTATCTTTTACCAGGGGTCTCAAGCTCAAATGTCTACTGAGGATTGTCCAGTAAAAGTAATTATTGAAGTTGATCAGATACATGATGAGAAATTCTAACCTGCTTGCTTTGCCACTAGGCATGAGACCTCGCTACCTCTCCAAAGGCTGTGCTGGGGCTGACAAGCCTTGAGCCGTCTCACCATGCCCCCTCTCCTCTGCTCCCTTGCTCAGTCCTCTGCCACCCCTGTGTTCTTCCTCCTGTTTCTCAAACAAGCCCAACACTTTCCAGCTTCAGTGCCTTTGTGTTCGCTGTTCTCTGCACCTGAAATGTCCTTTCCCTTGTCATCTTTAAGTCATCAGATGTTATCTTAAATGTCACCCTCTCTAAAATAGGCTACTTCCTTCCCCACCCTTTTATCCTTACGACAGGTATCTTAAAACCTCTAGTTCATGGTTAGTGAATGCATTCGCTTACTTAATTCCCGTCTCTCCACCAGACTGAGTTCCAGAAAGGCAGGCTGCATCTTTCCTACACAGTGTTTGTTCCTAGGGCCAATCACAGTGCTTTGCCCATAACTTTCTGAATGGATGAGCTTCTTCAAACCCCCTTCTCTAGGTTCCCCACCACTCTGCTTGGAATCACAGCCACTCTCTCTCCTAGGCGGGCTATTCTGTCTTGTTAATGTGATTGTATCTGTCCCTTCCTCTCTAACTCCTAAGCTACTTCCTGAATTCAGACACTCATCATTCCACTTATACAACCACCACCCTCTCCTAGCTGGTCTTCCAGGCTCCACTTTCTCCCTCTCTATCCTCCGCACCTTGTCAGAGTGACCTTTCCAATATGCAAATCACCCCCAGGCTTGAAACCTTTCAATGGCTCCCCGTTGCCTCCAGGATAAAGTTCAAACTTCTGAGCATGATGTGTGAGAGATCAGAGATCTCAGAGATCATACCCTGTCCTCCCCTCTGGTCTCATCTCTCCATCTTCTCCAGCAGCCTCCTCTCCACAAGCTCAAGACATTTTCCCTTCCTACACTATCCATTCCATTCCACCCCTAAACACCCCCTCAGTACTTGCATTGATCTGCATCTCTGCAGCTACCAATCCCTGACCTGGGCACCCACACATCCTTCTCTCTAATTGCACATCGCCCTGTCCAATCTGTTTTCTAAACAGTAGCAAGTGAGCATTCACACTGCCTCCTCATCTCCTTGCTGCAAATCCCCCCATGGATAGAGGTTAAGGGTTCTGCAGATTCCAGCTGGTGGGTATTCCTCTATCCTACCCACATGCCCCTCCCTCACCTCTGTACTCAGACCCACTGGCACTCGCCTTCCCTTCCCTTGACCCTCCTTCTCCATAACCCTAAAACACTCAGGATCACTGTCTCCCTGTGGCTGACTTCCCCTTCTACTCTGACGCTCCATTCTCTTTTCTAGGCAAGGCCAAGATCCTCTGTGTTCTCTTGTAGCTTGCTGATTTTTCTTCAAGGATATTATTCACCCACAGAGGCATGGGAGAGGGAAAGTGGAGGGGAAGAGAGGAGAGGAGAGGAGGGGAGGAGGGGAGAGGAAAAGAGGAGAGTGGAAGGGAGGGGAGGGGAGAGATCCAGAAGGTGGGAAAAGCAAGTTCTCAGAAAGGACACAGTGAATTTTCGAGCATGGGTTGGTTTGGGGAAAGAATGGGAGGACTTGGGTGACTGGCTGCAAATTCCAGGGCCTAGTCTCTTGGCTGTGAGTATTCTCCATTCCTGGGGAGGTATGACCAAGATTTCTAAATCATTGTTTCAGTTTTGTCTTAATTATTAGAGCTTTTGGCATATCAAAGAGCCTAATTTAAAGTCTGTGTGTGCATAATTAAAATCTGGGAAGAATTTAAATCATGAAGATTTTATTCTCAGTTAAAATGTTTTCCTTTTGTTGTTTCCTTTTTAACATTTTTGGTATAATTTTCTCCATGTTTTTTTTTGACCTGTTAACCAACTGGGTTTTCCATCAACTTCCCTTAACCCCCCTAACACATCACTTTTTTCATTCATTGACTCTCTCAGCACACACCCATCAGATAACACATTCTTTCCAAGACATGGCGAAAGGGTCAGTGGCAAGGAATAGAGTGTGGTCGTAGGATGCCTTGACGGTGGAGCATGGGAGAAAGAAAAGCTACATATGCACCCTGGGTTTTAGAAAGATTGGGAAGTCAAGGCAGGTCTAATCTTTTAAGTCAGAAGTAAGAAGTAATGGACAAATGTCACTTATAAAGGGGAAAGGTGGGTAGGTACCAAGAAGGAAGGGCCGGGGCACAGCTGGAGAGAGCTTTTTATGCCTATTTCAGTCAAGTCAGTGATTGGAAAAGCATCCCTGTGAGGCCTTGCCCAGTTTTTATAAACAAAGGCATGATATCATGGCCTACTAGACAGTGACATTTCGTTCCAGGTGAGTATTACATTCCAGTATAATTAAAGTCAGCAGCCATACATGTTGGGAATCAGGGTCATCTCTGAGTATAAGCAAGGCTGGGCAAAGTGTCAGGATCCCTGTGATGCTCTGGCCATGACAAAAGACTAGAGTACTAGTCAGGGACACTAGGACAGATTCCCAACCCCACGGGCGTAAGCAGTAGGACTTTTGTCCACCAGTAACACCTTAGCCTCGCCTGAAGTGGATCAGTTGCCATCTGTTACTTCCAAGCCCCAAATATGAACAGACTGAGACTGGATTAAACAGCTCTGAGAAGACCTGTCTCCAGCTGAGGCAAGGCGAGGCTGCAACAGAACGGCGGGGGATACGGGCTTGACGCTGTCTACACCACAGCGTCCCCCTCACTCTCTTGACCTCCTGCAGAATCCCTGGGGGGAAACACCATCTCCGTGAATCAGGGCTTCTGCCTCCATTTGTCAAGACCTTCCTACTGTCCTTTTTAAATATCACTGTTAATACCCCCCAGTGACACTGCCTTGGTCCTTTACCCTTTTGTCCAGATATTATTAAAAACTAGTGTCAAAATAGAATCCTCCAAAGATCTCGTAAAAGTCAGCTGTGAGACCATGTTATAGAGGAGCTCGGCCCTGTGACCAGGAGCCCCATCCTCAGCCGTGATTTCTGTACCTGACAGTTTAACTTTTCAACTCCATGATGGAAAACGTGGAGGTCATGTCTCATTCACCCACATACACCATCCTTCTTGGGCTTAAAACTATTCCAAAAAGAGCTGTACTCTTCTTTTTTTATGTTCTGTAAGCTGCACACCTACTACTTCCATACTTTTACACCTCAAATCCTCCCCACTGTCTCTCCATCCCCAAACTCATCAGCCCCTTCCCAAATGTTCTTTTTATTTTTTTTGGTACGGACGTTTTTGTATCATCAGAGATGTCACCTGCCCTGAGACACCAATGAATGGCCCCTTTAAGACTCACTGAGACATTTTGGGGCACAGCTCAAAGTGTTTTGAAGGAGCGGTTTTAATTCAGCAATTTTGATGTGAAAGCAAAATATATAAAATTGCGTTATATTGCTAGGTAATGTGTGGTAGTGCCATGAAGTTAATCCACAGCTGCCAGGCACAAAAAAGCATTACATTTATTTTCTTTCTCCATTGAAATTAAATCTGATTCCAATATGGCTAAAAGAAAAAAAGTCAGTCTCTGTGATACTTGGTGACCCTTTCATTTCCCCACGGTCATGGAAGTAATAATTATTATTATCATTGTATTGTAATTAACTAAATAGAACAAACACATTGCCCTGGCTGTGTTTCAGATACTATCCCGAGTGTTTTATCTTGATAAACTCACTTGTCATCACAACAGCTCTGAGTTAAGTACTGTGATTTTTACCCATTTTTTTTTAAGATGAAGGTATTAAGTTACAGAGATCTTCAGCCCAAGCTCACAAAGTAAATAGAGAAGCTGGCATTTCAACCCAGACTTGTTCTGGAATCTATACTTTTAACAACCATGCACAACAAAAAATCCTAGCACTTAGAGGTTACTGAAGTAAAGGGAGAAGGGCTTTATCCTTCACCCAAGGTGTGTACTATGGTTAATCTTAGTCTCCTGCCCCATGGGGTTGCAGTTGTACCTGAATTCTCTGCCATCTTATGGCCACCAGCCCCCTCTGGGAGTCTTCCCCTGACCAATACATGGACTTGGGCCATCCTTTCAAGGCCATGGACTTGCATCCCATGACAACCCCCAGTCCACATCACTGTGTGTAATTTGGGTGTCGATTTCCAGCTCCCATGAAAGCCCCATTACCAACTTTTTCCTAATTTACATGCCAACCTTTTAAACCAAAGCTGCATTTTCCCCCATCCTCAACCCAAACACAGGTCTCTAGACTTAGTCCTTCTATGACAATCCAGAGCAATTTTCCCAAATAAGCCTGAAGCATAAAGACTATTTATTTTCTTCTTGCTTATTGTGGTCCTGGGGGTGAATGATGATGAGCTCTCTTTTTCCTGGGGTGGGGTGAAGGACATACCTCATTCATTCAGCTGTGGTGAATCACAGTATTTTCTCCTCATCTTTAACCCTGATGTATGTGGACTCATCCCCTTTGAGCCATCCTGCAAGTACCCCTGACCCATTGCTGAGCCTTTCTCTATCTCTCACCCTCTTTATAGCCCCCACCCATCCTAACTGAGCCCCCAGTCACCCCTCACTGTACCTCCACTGCACCCCACTCTTACAAGTACCCCACACCCGTAGGAGAACAGTGACGATTGCCTCTGCATTTTGAAAACTGGCAAATAAAAGAACAATATTGAACATTATTTATCCTCCTTTTTCTATATGAACTGTTCCTACAGGTGGTCAAATTATCTGGGGATGGGAGTGTTCCTTTAGTGTAATGTTAAGATAACAACTAAAGGCAGGATGACAAAAGAGCACCACTTTTGCAAGCACTAACGAAGTAATAGATCTAAACAATGGTCACGGATGACTGCCAAGAACACCAAAAAGAAAACACTAGGAATTCTCTCATCACTGAACAACAAGGAAAGCACACCACACAAAACACAAAAGGCCTGAATCTGATCAAGTCTCTAAATCTGTGTCATTCAATGCAAGAGTCACCAGCCACATGTGGTGATGTGGCCCTTGAAAAATAATTTATCCTGAGATGTGATAGAGAAGATATTATCTAGCTCCAGTAAGAGTAGCCCACATCACAAAACTACAGATGTTGGTGTGGATGTGGAGAAAAGGGAACACTTCTGCACAGTAGTGGGAATGAAGTTAGTATGCTCCTTTTGGAAAAAAGTTTGGAAAACACTCAGGGATGTAAATGTAGACCTACCGTTTGATCCTGCAATTCCTCTTTTAGGTGTATATCCAAAAGACCAAAAATCACTTGACAATAAAGATATTTGCACCAGATTGTTCATTGCAGCTCAATTCATAATTGCCAAGTCATGGAAGAAGCCCAAGTGTCCATCGACCCATGAATGGATCCTTAAATTATGGTATATGTATACCATGGAATACTATGCAGCATTAAAAAAAGATGGAGACTTTACCTCTTTTATATTTACATGGATGGAGCTGGAAAATAGTCTTCTTAGTATCTCAGGAATGTAAAAAAAAAATCCAATGTATTCAGTACTACTATGAAACCAATTTACAATCACTCACATTTTCATATGAAAGATGAATCACAACTATAGCCCAGGATGAAAGAGGGAAGAGGGGGGGGATAGAAAGGGAGGAGGATAGTTTGATAGAGAGAGGGTTAATGGTGGGACCACATCCATGGAGCATAATGCAAGGGTACAAGTCAAATCTCTCCAGTATAGAACATTTGTCTTAATATTGTGATTAAGTAAATGAGGTGAAGGCTTTGTTAATTAGTAGGATGTAAGCACTCCAATTTGTACTAATAATTAACACATTGAATCCCACAAAGGCATAAATGTATTCACGATCTGTGTATATATGACTTAATTAAAAAAAAAAAGAAGTGCATACTTCATACCAGATTTCTCCAATTTAGCACCAGAAAGAGAATATAGAAAATCTCAATGATCATATTGATTATGTGTTGAAATTATAACATTTTGGATATATATGGTAAATGAAATAAATCATTTAAAGAATTGCATTCATAAAACTCATCCATACTTTCCTTCTGACTAGATGTGAAGCCTAATTCTGCTTCAAAAGCATGGGTAAGAATCAAAGTAAGGAATAAAGGTCAGAATTGGGGTAAGATTTAACAATAAGGACAACTTCAAAATGAAGGTGAGGTTTGATATTTTGTTTATTTGTTTTAAGTTAATAATGTATCCATTTCCATTGAAATTTCCCTGCTTCAGAATAGGGGTATAGTAGAACCTCTGAGTTGACCACCCAAGGGACTGTAACAAACTGGTCAATATAAGGAACTAGGTCTGCTGTACTGATACATACGTGTGGTGCATGCCCAGTCTATGAAGATGAAGTCAACTTAAGGAGGTGGTCAGTGGAGGGAGGTGGTCAACTATGGAGGTTCTACTATATACAAATACACATGAACTCATAAGATGGAGACAGAAGGAGGAACCTTTAGAAAAGGCTCCCAGACAACAGGAAGAGGTGGATGGGTGCGATCTGGACTGCTCGAGCTACACTAACACCTACTCTTCCTGCTAGGTCCTGCTGGCTTTGGCCTTGCCTTTGTTACTGGAGTATCCTCTTCCCACCTCCCCAGCTGAGTTCTGGACTTCTGCCGTATCCCACCTCTGCAGCAGAGAATGTTGCTTGAATATTTGTTCCAAGACAACTGTAATATTTAGAAAGGCCCAAAGAAAATGAGGGCTAGGCTTGAGCACTGCATAAACAGCTAGCTCAGCGCCAGGTTGCAGATCCCTAGTATTGGATTTTAGCAGGGGCAGCGTGATGTGTGTGATGCAGAATCACCCAGCCTGGCTCTGGGTTCCTGCCTCAGCACTTCCCAGATTTGCTAAATCAAGTCTCTGTTTTCCCAGACTTATTTAGCAGGTGAGTTCTGCTGCTGTCTGGCTCAAGAGTAGGTTTGTTATAATGCTCATAAGACCTAAGATTCAGGGATCCTCATGTACCACGGCTCCTTCCAGGCCTTTAGAGGGGTTTTAGCAAATTTTATTAATAGTAGGGCATTCTCTTTTTCAGAGGACTTCAAAAATTTACTTAAGCTCGGGTCATACAAAAAAATTAAAAGGATCTGCCCTTATTTTGACCCACTTTAGTTTGTAGTAAATGTGTCTTTTTATCCTGTCCTCCTTAAGGCCCCTTCTACCTTCCCATATAACTGTTCAGTGAATTTCTACAGGGCCCACCTTCCACTCCCATTTTCCATCTCTCGGGTCCTGTTTATGTCAATGGTGGACAAAATATTAACATAAAGATGTGCACACCCTAATCCCTGCCACCTTACAAGACAAAAGTGTCATTGCAGACGTGATTAAGTTAAGGATCTTGAGATGAGGGATTATCCCAGGTCATCCAGTTGGGTCCAATCAAATCACATAAGTTCCTGAGGCAGAGAGTTTTCCTGGCTACTTTCAAAAAGAGAGGCACTGTTGTTGGGCTCAAAGATTGAGGAAGTGGCCACAAGCCAAGTGATGTAAGGCAACTTCTAAGAGGTAGGAAAAGCAAAGAAAGGAATTCTTCCCCAGCACCTATAGAAGGAACATAGCCATGCTGACAACTTCATTTCGCCCCAGACTTCATTTCTCCTGGACTTGTAACCTGCAGAGCTGTGAGTCTATTAAATCCTGTTGTTTTAAGCCGCAACATTCCCAGCAATTTGTTACAACAGCGATGAGATAGAAATGCCGTGTAGATACACATTTTTCACTTTTCTCTTCACTCTCTCTGCTCCTTGTGGATTGACCTGCCTAGTGATGTGTCTGGTTTTATTCTCATCCCTTCTGGTAATTGTCACTTTTCTTTGAGTCATGCATGAAAGCAGTGGGGCTTTCTCCCTGGCACAATTCCCTTAATATAATCTGTAAGAGCCTTTTTCTGAAAGAGATTTGCTCAAAGTCCAATTTAGTTAGATTTAGCACCCTGACCTATTAAAAAATTCATTACCATGAGGAAGCTCTTGCTTAGGGGAATATATGCTGAAGTCGATGAGAAATTCATGGTGTCCTTTTCTAGTTTTCCATTTTATACCTGTGTGACCTTCGGCAACTTAGCTAACCTCTCTGAGCCATATTGTTCCTGGAACACAGAAGCCACAGTGTTCATTACCATCCCCTTGACTGTGTATTCTATGACCATACTCATTTGCCCAGCAAAAATGGGTATTTGATAAGAGGCTGAACTTAAAACTTGTTTTAAGTTTTCTTCTCATTTAAATCTTTCCTCAAGACAGTGCCTTGGCTACACTTGTAAGGCTCCTGGAGGGTTCACGAGGAGCAAGGGGTGGGGGTTGCTGACTGTTTAGTAAAGCCTGTTTTCCTAGAAGCTCTAAGTAGGATCTAATTAAGATTTGACACCTCACAGTGGTGGTGACCTGAGGGTTAGAACCCAATACCTGTGTCACCAAGTTGCTGTGAAAATTAAATGGGACAACTCATGGAAATCGCAGTGCCTGCACAGAGAAGGCTCTCAGTGATAAAATTACAAGTCAAGGAGTAAGGATGTCACTCTTTTTTTTTTTTTCAGTAACCTAAGCATATTTGAATATTTACAAAATCACCCCTTTGCTTTTGCATTGGCAAACTGAATTATGTGAATCCTCTTAGTGCACAGCTAAATAAGAGTCTGTATGCAAAAGCACTTTGGGAAGGTAACAAACACTAAACGTTACTGTAAATTCAATTTTTTTAATTATATATTCATTTTTGTAAATTTTCTATTCCCAGAATAGAGGGACGCGGTTCCCCCATCAAGTGAAACATGAAATGATACGATGTTTTGGAAAGATAAATGTTTATTTTTGTTGAGCAGTTTCTCCTCATCATGGAATCTGAAGCTCACTCCTGAGATGCTAGGGAATCTTTTTAAAAAAGATTAAACTGAACTTTCTTTCTTTCTTTTTTTTAGTGAAAAAGAGGCAAACAAGAGCAATTTTTTTTTTTTTTATTGAAGTGTCAGCGACTGTTGAAGAGTTAATGCCAGGCATTGTGGATATTGACATGGAGCAGACCTGGAATCGAACCCCAGACTTGTCTCCTGAAAGATAATGAGAACAGTGACTAAACAACTTTACGGCTCAACTTTCTTTAATATAAAATGGAAAGAATAACACAGATTTTCAAAGAATGCTATGAAAGTGAAGTCAAATAATTTTTATAAGAAAGAGCAGTCCGTTTTCTCCACAGGGGTATTTCATGGATATCATTCTCTTCTTTATTTAAACTATTGAAGACTAATAAGTTGTTGGCCAAGCATTATGGAGAAAGGGGTGAAAAAAGCACCGATCCCCCAAGCAATGACATGACAAGTCTAGAAAGAGAAATAAATGAGTAAACCAAACATACATTATCTGGCTACATAAACATTTGGTGTGAGGTTTCTTTTGTTATACACATGTCCCCCAGGACTGCCTTCCCCAACCCTTGGGCTGTGGACTGGTTATCAGTCTATGGCCTGTTAGGAAGGAGGCTGCACAGCAGGTGGTGAGCAGTGGGTGAGCAAGTGAACCTTCATCTGTATTTACAGCTGCTTCCCATCACTCATCACTGCCCCAGGTCTGTCTCCTGTCACATCAGCGGGGCAATAGATTCTCATAGTAGTGTTAACCCTCACATAAACTACACACACAAGGGATCAATATCCACTCCTCCTTATGAGAATCTAATGCTTACTCACCCCAACCAAGGAAAAATTATCTTTCATGAAACTAGTCTCTGGAGCCAAAAATGTTGGGGACAATTGCTCCAGAAGATAGGTTTCTAGGGAGAGGGCATGAGGAGGCCGGCAGAGGAGAGCAGAGAATCTGATCCCCTACCAGCTGCGGGGTCACTGGGGATGCCATCTCTACACTAATTTCCCTCTGACTGTAGCATCATGATGCCTTTAGTCAGTTCTCAGAGAAGAGAGAGGAAGTTATCATTCTCAAAACTGACACCTTCCATGAAACATAGTTTCTTAACTTCTGTTATGTATTTGTTTTTCTTAAGGAATTGCATTATAAATGTACCGCTCCAGGCCCTAAGGCTAAGGGTCTGATTCGGTAGCACACAGTGATTTCCCAGCACCTACATTTTAAAGAGCCCCCCAAAAGGACCTAATGCCCAAGGTGAAGAGCCTCTGCTCTGAATTTTGCATTGTAGATGTGTCAGGATCCCTCACGATCTGCACAGGAGGTGAAACAATCATGTGCCTTATTCCAGTCCATTGATGAAAAATCGTCTTTTACTTTGTGGAGCAGCACTTGGCTTACCTTTTCAGAGCAACCTTGTCATTCTGCTCTTTGATACAACAATTACTTATCTGTGCTCATAGTTTTCCAGTGTTATGAAAGTTTCTCCAACTGTGTAAAAGTGACTGCAAGTACAGGCAATGTTGCAGAGAGACATGTAAATCTCCCTGGCTGTGTGTGCAAAGCCATACAGCTGTGTACAGTTTTCCCCAGATGTGGGTGAGGCTCCCTATCATCTGAATAGGTAACCAACTGACCTTTCTCTTCCTCTTCTGTATTTGGGAACCCACGAGAAAGATTCCCTTATAATCCTTGTCCTACTGCAGACACCTGTATTTCCCTGCCTTGTGTGTGCCCTTTCTGAAAACAGATACAGTTCTGATTCCCTTTGGAAAGGTACAGTGAACCCACTGCCTTGCTCTGTCTCACTTACAGCATGAATCTCCTCTGAATTTCCCTGAAGATGCTATTTTCAGACTGGTGTGTGCAAAAACAGAAAGAAAAGCTCTAAAATAAAGGACACACCCCCCCTCCATTGTTCTGTAGCTATTTGGGTTGGTCTCAATGCACAATAAGAGGAAAACTTAAGTTCTGCCTGGGTCTTGGACACCTGTGTTCACTGGCTTGTGAGAAGGCAGCCCTACCCACCCTGCCACTGACCTGGGAGAGGGAGTCAAGCCATTGGTGTGGAAAAGCTGTCTGGGAAAAGCCATCACAGGCCATTAACCTAGCAGAAGATTGGCAGTACACCTCCCCACCTCCCTGCTGGAGTACCAGAGCTGTATTAGTAGATAGTCTTCCAAGTGGAACAGAGAAAATATAGGAGTAGGTCACAATGACAACTAAAAAAAAAAAAAAATTAAAATCAGGAAAATGGTAGACAAATCCTTAATGGATGGAGTGGCGATGTTGGGCCATCCATCCACCTGCTCTGCTAAGGCCTCCTAGCTTGTTCAGTGAAGCAGTCACACCTGAGTTCTCTCCCAGGTGTCTGAGAGGTCACGCGGGCATGAGGACAAAAGAGGAAAGCAGTCGTCACCTTCAGGAGTGACCTGCTGACGACAGAGACTCAGGATAAGGACAGAGGAGACTCTTCTATCCAGAGATGAGAGTTGGTAGGAGCAGTGAGGAGTTTAAATCATGGAAGCCATTTGGTTCTTATAGACAGAGACTTTTGCTTTCATCCTAGGATTTCAAAGCACCTCACAGCTATTAATTAGTTGTGAGCAATTCAGGCCTGTCAACTTTTCACACCTAATCAAGGGCTGATATATGTCACCCCAAGGGATCTAATCAATAATTCCTCTGCATGCTCTCCCTCCCTTTACCCTTCTCCCAGGTCAGTTTTGTTTTGTTTTATTTAATTTTAAGACCCCTTCCCTTCCTATTTTTTCCTCTCATAGTATCTGACTTGCTCTTTTTTTATCAATCCTTTTCTCCCTCCTCTTCTTTTCTTTCTTTTCTTGTTTTCCCCAAATGAAGTTGGCAAAAATCTGTAAACCTAGGGGCTTGAGACCAGGATACTGAAGTCCAAGCATCCCAGGCTTTTTCACAGTAAAAAACTTAAATGAAGATGGGATTGTGATCTTGAATTTCCACTTCTTATGGGAAATGTTTGCCTGTGAGTGACCTGTCTGTGAATCTTACTCCCTGGGCAGACAAACCATGGCTTGGAGTACAGGCTCCCATCAAGCTGTTCAGGCCCTGACTATGAAGGAAGAGAAAATACATAGCTCTGTGACTTCAATGTACTCAAGCCCTCCTCATGCACTCAATCCAGGCAAAGCTCCTTACACTGGAATAAATCACTCAGTACAGAAAAAATAGATCTGCTGGATGTGTCTGTCACTCATCTCTGTGCCTACACAGACATCACCAGTCAAGCACAGCATTCTTCCCCCTGCAGCCAATTCAGACCCAGAACCCCTCTCAGTAGGAAATTGCAGGCCCAGTTTACCATCTCTGATGTAAAGAGCCTTGTATGCACTGCTGCTCACTACGCTCAACAGCCTACTCCCCTGATTTTGTTTTTGAGTTTTACACTACATTACTTTTGATATCTTTTTGCTATGTCATGCATTTAATATTATGTTTAATGCAAAATACTAAAGTTAAGAAACATGATTATGAATTAATCCTTATTAACTTAATAATCTAAAATAAGAATATTACTAATGCTTTTCATTTATTAAAGAACTTCTCCCCATTTACATGATTGCCTACCACCATGAATTAATAACTATCCATAATTTTATATGTATCATACTTTTTCTGTTATACATTCATATATACACAGATACATATACATATATGTATGTATAGTTATATTAGGTGTCCACATAGATGTCCTAGAGGATCCCACAGGTATAAACACATACGTGTATATATAACTTTAGCATATATGAGGTCTGACAATTAAGTTGGCAAATTTGCCACAGTGCACATATGTTGGCAGCACTGTACAAACAACTTGGTAAGGTTTCACAACCTTGGTATATCAGCATCTCACAGTTGGGTCTGTGTGGCGGTTACTTGCTGAGTGGCATTTAATATTGTTTTGTGTTTTCTTATGCAGCCACCAGAATGTTACAGCTTAGATTAGAGAAATGAATAAACATTAAATTTCTTGTGAAACTTGGCAAAGGTGGAAGTAAAATTAGGGACATGTTAGTCCAAGTTTATGAGGGTAAGTCATGAAGAAAACTTACAAATGGATTTGTAACTTACAAGTGTACAAACAGATTAAAAGGTTTTCTGAGGGGAGACAGCATCACTGATAAAGAGAGGTCAGAGCAGCCAGTGATGAGCAGAACAGATGCAAACATTGCAAACATTCATCGAAATGAGCATCAAAATCATCAGCTAACTGTGAGAAGCATAGCACACAAAGTAAACATCAATAGAGAAACAATTAGGAAAACATTAACTGAATATCTTGGCCAACAATGCATGGCTCTTGCACCATGACATTGCACCAGCTCACACGACACTGTCTGTGAGGAAGTTTTTAGCCAGCAAATAAATAACAAATAACTGTATTGGAACACCCTCCCCACTCACCTGATTTGGCCTCAAAGATAAAGGGAATATTGAAAGGCAGACATTTTGATGACGTTCAAGACATCATGGGTCATAGAACAACAACTCTGATAGACATTCCAGAAAAAGAGTTATGAAATTGCTGGCCTCAGTGTGTAGCTTCCCAAGGGTACTTCAAGGTGAAGTACTCATTCAACAGTGAGCTACGCTGCACTTTTTTCTAGGATGAACTTATGAACTGAATTGTCAGACCTCATAGGTACCTGTGTGTATAATTTTATAACAAGTATATCCTCTTAAAATATATATTTTTAGTTTTGATTTATTTCTGAATTTTTAGAAGTAACACATTTTACATTGACTATAGCAATACCATTATGCATTTTTACTCCTATAAAGTACTGAATTTTGTAAATGCAAACCAATTTTGTTACAGGTATTATTGATATTGTTAGGCGTTTCCAATCTGCTATGAACATTCGCACGCATTTTCATGGTTCACACATTCTTGATTATTTTTAAGGTATATACTCCAGAATGAAATTGTTGTGTTCTATAATTTGTGTATTTACTCGGTAATATTGAATTTTTTTCAAAGCAATAGTGCATATTTATATTAATGCTTTCATCACCAATTATAGAAGATTTCTCATCATTACTGTTCTCTCAAATACTTTTTATTTTTATACATTCACAGTCCCCTAGTCTAGAAGATGTAAAATGTATCTTTACATCTTTGTGGTCTTTATTTGCCTTTCCCAGATAATAATGATACTGGATACATTTTTACTGATTTATGGGACACATGTGTTTATTCTTCTGTGAAATGCCCGCGCATGTGTTTACCCCCTCTCTTTGTCAGGAATTTTGTCTTTTTCTTATTAATGTCATGAACTTGGATGTGTTTGTTTCTTAATATACTCTAGTTGTAACTGTTTGTTAGATAGTGAATCTTAAAGATTGTATCTTGTATTTGTCCCTGTCTTTATGATACTATGAATGAAAGTTCTTGATTCCATCATTTTTTACATTAAATATAATTGAAGTTTTAAAAATATATTATAGATATTTACCTTTTCTTAAACATAAAATCTCCAAAGTTGTATCTTATATTTTCATTTTTTCTTTGATAAAGTAAACAGGAATTCTTTCCATTTATCCTGTTCTATTTGCTTCTTACCCTTTCCCTACACAATGGTAAACTAAAGTTATGTGGGTTACTTCCAGAAGGAGAAACACAATTGCCTGGGTTGCACTCCTGGGCCCCTTTCCAACTGCTTGGAGAAGCCTGAGCTACATTGAGATATTAGTATCAAAAAAAAAAAGTTAGTCTGAAATCTTGAGTGACATCTGCATAGAAGAGACTCTATTCCTTGTCCCACCAATTCACGTTGGACAGATAGTCTGGCTAAGACTTTGTTATTTTAAGCCACTAAGATGTGGGGGGGCGCTTGTTTTCCTCAGTATAACACAGCCTATCCTGACTGGTGCAATGATTAATTGCCTCTGCACACTTGTTGAATAATTATTCTCTTCCCCAACAATATGAGATGGCTTCTTTCTCAAAAACCAGGGCAATTGGTGGGATCACACCTACGGTGCATCTTAGCAGGGTACTGGGGAAACGTATTAAATGTAGAGTATCAATGTCTTTATATAGTGATCAAGAAAATGCCATGAAGGCTATCTGTAACAGTACGATCAAAACATTTCTGAAAGTATATGAATCATGCCCTATGATTGCACCAATGTACAGAATTATGATTCAATAAAATTATAAAAACTAAAAGAAAAAAAAAAACCCGAACCCTTAAGTACTCCAGGCTGCTCTCAGAAACACCATGTTGGGACACTGAGGCAGTCACCGGCCAGTTCTTCAATAAAAGGACCCTTCTTTAAATTTGACTTGTCTGGCAGTGTGGTCTTTGAGAGACTCTTGGGTATAACTGTGTTTGCATTTGCCACTGTGAGAATGTCTGAGCTTGAACTAGAGCAACAAAGAAACATTTATAAATTTCTTACCAAGGGTGGAAGTGAAATCAGAGTCAAATTAGTCCAATTTTATGGGATAATGCCTTGAAGAAAATGGCAATGTAGAGATGGATAAATATTTTTCTGAGTGGAGAGAATGCGTCGCTAATGAAGAGGGGTCAGAGTGGGCATTAAAGAACAGAACTGAGGAAAACTGCAAAAATCTGTTGAATTGTGTCAAAATTTTTGGCTGACTGTAAGAAGCACAGCAGACCAAGTAAACACGGATAAACACTGTTAAGAAAATCTTAGCTGGAATCTTAGCCCAGTAACTCATGACTCTTAAATCACAACAATGCACCAGCTCACACGACGGATGGATGCATGAGACAGAGTGAAGGATCAGATGGATGGATTGTGAGGGAGTTTTTAGCCAGTAAACAAATAACTGTATTGGAACACCCTACTTATTCACCTCATCTGGCCCCAGAGATAAAGGAAATACTGAAAGGAAGACATTTTGATGACATTCAGGACATCCAGGGTAACACAACAACAACTTTGATGGCCATTTCAGAAAGAGAGTTCCAAAATTGCTTTGAAGGGTGGACTAGTTGTTGATGAGTCCACCCTTCTCGATGGGAATGCTTTGAAGGTGACTGTAGTGATATTCAGCAGGAGGTTATGTAGCACTTTTCCTAGGATGAGTTCCTGAACTTAATTATCAAACATCATATTTGTCTGAGGATTTGGACCTTTCCAGGGGTGGCACTGGATGGAAGAGATGGGCATGGGCATGGGAAAGGGAGTGGCATAAGATATTATAAGTCTGTTCTTCTGTGCGGAGCAAAATGGCTGATGGGACCACATCCACAGGATGAGGAGCAGGTGATTTTTAAGAGCAAGTACAGTATTGGGGTGATGTTTACACTCACAGGTCTACTAGTTATCCATGTAACAAAAGAACAATTGATACCTCCTATATCTATTGAAAGATTTTTTTGAAGTGATTAAAAGAGTTTTTTAGCTCGGCAATCAGTGGTTAGGACACCGGCCACATGCACCAGGGCTGGTGGGTTCGAACCTGGCCGGGGCCTGCTAAACAATAATGACAA
>CAUYON010011096.1:0-46659 GCA_963573935.1 Arctocebus calabarensis
TCCTTCTTTTTCTATATTTTTGAAAAGGTTGATTAATATAGGTACTAGTTCTTCTTTAAAGGTTTGGTAGAATTCTGACATGAAGCCATCTGGTCTTGGGCTTTTCTTTTTAGGGAGATTTTGTATGGTTGATGCTATTTCAGAACTTGATATTGGCCTGTTCAACATTTCCACTTCATTCTGGCTAAGTCTAGGAAGGTGGCATGCTTCCAAGTATTGGTCAATTTCCTTCAAATTTTCATATTTCTGAGAGTAAAGTTTCTTGTAATATTCATTAAGGATTTTTTGAATTTCTGAGGAGTGTGTTGTTATTTCATCTTTATCATTTCTGATTGATGAAATTAGAGATTTTACTCTTTTTTTCCTGGTTAGGTTAGCCAAAGGTTTATCTATTCTATTGACCTTTTCAAAGAACCAACTTTTTGATTTATTGATCTGTTGTATAATTCTTTTGTTTTCAATTTCATTTAATTCTGCTGTAATTTTGGTTATTTCTTTTCTTCTGCTGGGTTTGGGATTGGATTGTTCTTTCTTTTTCAGTTGCTTGAGATGTCCCATTAAGTTGTTAACTTCCTGTGTGCACATGCAAGTAACTTGGCAAAAATTCAGAAGTAATAAGGGGGTGACATAAATCTTAAGGAAAATTACAGAAATTTCAATAACAAAACACACAAACAATAGTTAACTGTATTTTAAAAAATAAAAAATATATAAATGAATAAAAATTTTTTAAATTAAAAAAAAAGTTGTTACCTTCCTCTCTTTCCGTTCTCTTGAGGAAGGCTTGCAGTGCTATAAATTTCCCTCTTAGGACTGCCTTTGCAGTATCCCAGAGGTTCTGATAATTCATGTCTTCATTGTCGTTTTGTTCCAAAAATTTGGTAATTTCCTTCTTAATCTCATCTATGACCCATCTATCATTCAGTAGAAGGTTATTTAGCTTCCATTTTTGTATGAGTATGCAGATTCCTGTTGTTATTGAGTTCAAATTTTATTGAAAGGGAAACTCCTGGCAGTCACCATGTTATCCTCCAGGAGGAGCTCTGAGGAGCTGTAGGTACTTTATACCCATTTCATAGATGAAGAGGCTGAGGCAAGACATAAGGACAGTGACTGTGACCACGTCCCAAGTATGACTTGGAAGCTAATTCTTTCCCCCACTTTTCTATCCCTTAAGTATCTTCCCGTGGAATATTTTCTTCATCCTTTAGGTAAATGAGAAGCCTTCAGATTTAACTGAGTAAATCAGTATCAAGTTCTTTTACAAAAGGATGCTGGTCTGGCTTTAAGTCCTCCCTCCTCCTGGTGCTTCTGCCTGGAAGAAGAAACGAATGAAATGTTTGCAGCCATTATCACATTGTGTTTAGCAATGAATCCCTTCCTGATGACCAGTCCACTGTCAATGAGTGTCATCCTCTAATACTGTGGCTCTTACAGGAGGAGTATGTGTGTCTCTACACTGGCCTGGGGGCCCTAGAGCTGTGTACAATGGCTTCCGTCTTTACTTTCTGGACCAAGGTTCCTCAACGTTGGCACTGTTAACATTGTGAGCTGGACCATTCTGTGTCATGGGGGCTTCCTGTGCATTGCAGGGGTCTGAGTGGTGACCCTGGCTTCCAGTCTCTGGATACAATAGGCTTTCCCACCCCCAGACACTGCCAGCCTCCTCTGTGGGGGTAAAGCAATCCCTGATAGATGATTCAAGGAATATTATTAAAGGTACTAGAGTAGATTAGCAATATGTAATATAGTGGTCTTGTATCTTAGACATCAGGACATACCTTGTGGTTTTCCTTGCATAATGTTCTTCCTGTCCATCAAATAGTACCTTACCTTGGAAGGATTCCCTGGATCCCACCCAGCCTCCTCCCCAGCATAGGAAATGGATTCCTTCCCTCTGTGTGCATCAGAGGTCTCTTGTTTGACACATGTCACATTTCTTTCTACACCTACCTAGAGGTTTCTGGTATGTTTTCTTTTTTTTAGAAACATCTTATTTCATATATATATATATACACATCTGAAACAAATATAACAAAACTTTTATAGAAGAATACATTAGTATTTGTTGTTTTTTTTAAAGCCCAGATTGATATGAGGGTACACATGTTCAGGTTACATTGTTTTCATTTCTAAGGTAAAGTTCAAGTTGTAGTTGAGCCCATTACCCAGGGGGTATGCTGAACACCCTCACCCTGAGCACATTAGATGAGAGATTTCTGCTGTGTTAAGCTGACCTAGTCCATTTACTTAATCACCTTCGTCTTTGTATTCCTAGTAGTTAGCTAACCCCAGGTTCAAATGCTGAATTTAAAAATAAGATGGAAAATAACCGTAAAGAGGTAGTAGTGTAATTTCAGTCCTTTCAGAGATTTTATAAATAAACTCACATTCATTTTATACAAAGGTGTTTTCTTTCATATTTCAGCAGGTTGAACTTTTGTTTCTTCCTTCTCTGTCAGGTAGGTTTTAAAGTAGTGAACTACCTTTTAGAGGATTGGTGTGTGGTTTAAGCAAGTTATATGTAAATATTTCGAGGAGCATCTGGCAGGTGGTTAAGTACCCCATTACTAAGCAGTCTGTTTTAGTAGTATTTTTTTCCTGTATGTTATATATCACTTTTCTAATTTCTCAATCTCAGAACTATTATGCTTCCCTCCCACCCACCTCTAGGCTGGAGAAATGCAATCTGACAGCTGCCTGCTGCTGGCAGCTTTCCTCTCTTCTTAGCAGCCATAAAAGATTGGATGAATTGAACCTTCTAGGCAATGACTTGGGGCCCGATGGGATCAAGATACTATGTGAGGCCTTGAGGAAATCAACTTGCAAACTACAGAAACTTGGGTAATCCCCATTGACTTTTCCACTGGGATTTTAAATTTTCTTAAGGTTTTGGCTGGGTATAGTGGCTCATGCCTGTAATCCTAGCACTTTGGGAGGCTGAGGCAGGATTGTTTGAGGCCAGGAGTTTGAGACCAGTCTGGACAACATAGCAAGGCCCTGTCAAAAAATTAATTTTAATTAATTTAAACAGCCACATGTGGCTAACAATTACCATGTTGAATAGTGCAGTTCTAGAGACTTCTGGAAATTTTGGGAACCTTCTCATTTCTCTCATTCTTATACCTGCTCTGTATTTTGCTCACTGGATTCTCTTTTAACACCATATCTGGGCCAACAACCCAGCATGGGAGACAGTGGGAACCAAATGGACATGGGCCTTGTCCTTGTGGGTCTTGAGTTCTTCTCAGGGAGATTACAAATCTGAGACTTGGAAGCAGTCTCTGTTGTCCTTATGATATGAAAGAAATGGTGGGTTGAGATGTAGAAAAATAAGGGTGATCAGAACAGCAAGAGGCTAGTCTGAAGTGGTGTCACTGATGTTGAGTCCCAGTGAGGATGGAAGGAGGAACCCATATATCATAAGGGGACACTGGGAAGTGACTAGAGATGGAGGGTGGGTGTACAAAGGAAGCTGTGGGAGTGTGTGCAAAGGCCCTGAGGCTGGACTAAGCTTCTTGTTGCCGTTTGAAGCACTGAAAGGAGAGCATCTGATTAGAATGCTGTCGTTCAGCAATGTGGAGAGATCAGAGAGGCAAGTGATTACTACTCCTTGAAAAAGATGTTAAACTTAGTTATCTTTTAGCAGAAGTCATCCCAGGTGCTAAGGAATCTTTGCCTACTTTGGGAGGGTGGCCAAAATCTGAACATGTAGTATTTGATGTAGGACTTTGCACTTAAGTGGTGCATTTAAAAGAGTTCTGGGGTGGCAGCCATTAGAAATGGAAGCTTCTCCCTTCTTATTGTGCATGTGTAGAGGGACTTCCAACTGGGTACCTGGACTGTCACTTCCTCTCTAAGAAGAGAATGCTCAGGTATTAATCTTTCAAAAATTTGCTAAACACAGGTAATACTACAAATGAGAGGAACTGTTTGTATTTGTTCGTGGGCAGTGACAAGGACCTGAGGTACCTTGGCCTGGTCTGTCCTGTCACCTTTGCCATGGTTTTGCCCACCTTTTGCCTTTGTGGCTGTGTCTTTCTCCATGGAAAGGGATCCTTGTGCCTTCAGATGCTCTCCTAGCATCTCTAGGGGGTGGGTGGGTATGCCAACATAAGGGCAAGCAAAAGTCTGTTTGTATATGTGGCATGACTTTATTTATTTCATTTCATGTCTGTGGTGCTTTAGTTTACTTCTCTACTGCTTCTGGACATCATTACTTCATTCCATTTTGCAGGCTTCAAAAAGACTTGCACAGTACAGTAAGAGAAGAATTATTGGCATCAAACACAGAGTCCTTTCTGAAAATCAAGTGTACTTGGGATTTTAATGACCTTGAAGACAGCTGGTAGTGGCGATCTTCCTGATGGGTACTACCGCTTTGCCACAACTGATCTTGGAGTAGGACCTTTGTGAGGCTCAGTTGTTATTGTTCATGGGGACAAATGAGCTATTTCCTCCACTTGCTTTTCCCCAGTTTTTGGAGGCAGCCTGAGGGACACCCATCTCCAGAATCCTAGTCTAATACCCAGTCTAGTTCCAACCAAAACCTCCTTTTTTTTTTAATTCTTGGAGGTTGTGCTCATCATACTTCTTCCATGGATGGTTCAGCTCTTTGTTTCTGACCTGGGAGTCCCACGTCTTTTTCTAGCCTCAATGGAATAGGAGTAGGTTAGCTTCTTAGTGTACGCTCAGAATAAAACCCAACATCCTTCTCAGTACTGACAGTGGCATTGTCACTGTCCTTAATCCCCTTTGTGGCTTATCCACCAAGCTGGCATTGTTTAGGATAGCCTCTCACACATTGCTGTCCAGTCAACATTCTGGATCCTCTAGCCTCCCTCACTGAGTCACATACATTGGGCAGAATCACAAACCTTAATTCCAGTTTTCTACCTACCCTCTACCGTTATCCATACAGATGAATGCACTGGAGAGGGATGTTCAGTTAAATTTATAACGACTAATCCCAGGGAGTTTCTTAGTATTGCATACAATCAGTCTGTAATGACCTGGCTTAATTTTATTCTTCCACTACTATCTCCTCCTCACACTTTCAGTAGTTCTCCATTTTCACTCAGTTGAGGATTTTTATGTATTTCTCTGAAAAGTAAGAATCAGAATCTCCCACAAGTACTGTGTCCATATCTATCTGCATCTGTGCCCCTGTAAGAGAAATAAAGACTCCAAGGCATAGAAAGTTTTGAACCAAGTTTATGGCAGGGTGTTATGGGGAAAATCTCCAATATCTAAGGAACTGGACCCTGTGGGTGGGGGTTTGTGTCTGATGCTCAAGACAACATGAAATAAGTTCTCTGTGGAAAGTCAAGGTCTTTGTCCTATTTTCTGCAGATTTTACAGGTAATAGAGGGAAGTAAAATAGGATCCTTTTAATGGCGATCACAGATTCAGGTTAACACAAAACTACCTTAAAGGCTTTCTCCCTTTTACCTGTCTTGTCTCCCTAAAATAAAATTTTTCTCAGTCACCTGGTTGAGTTGCTTGGATGCCATGTGCTGTCAATGTCATGAGCGCCATTCTGCTGCTTGTGATATCGCATGTTACTTGCATACATCTTATACATAGGACTCAGCTGACTTACACTTCATTCTCCATGCCCCCTTCCTTATAGGGTTGATGCTTCTATTTGGCTACCCTAAAAAAATACTAAGACTCGTGTCCAGGCAGGGATTTTCAAGGTTGTGCACTGTAGTGACATGTGTGATGTTAAATATCAGGCACACTAATGTTCTTGCCAATATAATTAAAAATGAAGTATATACATACACTGCTAGGCTATGTCAGATTACAAAAACAAAGATTGGTGTAGATAGAGAAAGGTTTGTTTACACATTTGTTACCCTGACACAGAAAGTGGCCTTATACAGGATGGCTGCAAGTCCATAAGTTTTAAATTGCACATTATTTTAAATTGCACATGAACTCTATGGCTGTCTTATATATATACTTCATAATACATGCTTTCCAAATCAATAAGAAAAGAGCAAATGACCCTATTAATCAATGGACAAGAGATATGAGCCTTTTCCCAAGAAGACAGATGACACTAGCAAAGAACAAACAAAAAAACCGCTACTTGGGAGGCTGAGGCAGGAGAATTGCCTAAGCCCAGGAGTTGGAGGTTGCTGTGAGCCATGTGACGCCATGGCACTCTACCAAGGGTGACAAAGTGAGACTCTGTCTCTACAAAACAAACAAAAACCAAAAAGCAAACAAACAAACAAAACAAACAACAAACCCCAAAACCCAAAACATATGAAAATACATATCATCCCTAATCAGAGAAATGCAAATCAAACCACTATGAGATATTACCTATCCCCAGTGGGAATAGCCTACATCACAAAGTCCCCAAACTGCTGATTCTGGCATGGGTGCAGAGAGAGAGGAACACACACTGTTGGTAGGACTGCAAACTAGTATAGCCTTTTGGGAAAGAAGTATGGCAAATCCTCAAAGAGCTAAAATTTGACCTTCCATTTGCTTCTGTGATCCCATTACTAGGCACCTACCGAGAAGAAAAACATTTTTATAATAAGGACATTTGTACTTGAATGTTTATAGTAGCTCAATTCATAATCGCAGAGATTTGGAAATAACCCAAATACCCATTAACCCATGAATGGATAAATAAACTGTGGCATATGTATAACATGGGATACTGTTCAGCCATAAAAAGATGGAGATTTTACATTTTTTTGTATTAACCTGGATGGAGTTGGAGAACGCTCTTCTTAGTAAAGTATCTCAAAGAATAGAAAGGCAAGCATCTAAGTTGAAACTAATAGATTAACAATTATAAGCTCACATGAGTGGTGAACACAAATTCAAGAAGGGAAGAGGGGGAAAAGGGCAGAGGCAAAGGGGCAGAGGGGAGAGAGTTCCATAAGTTCCCACCTAGTGGGCACACTGTAGGGGTATGTGGCACACATCCTGGGTGAAGTACTCAACTACAACTCAGACTTTACCTTACAAATGCAAACAATATAACCTCATTGTATACCCTTACATTATTCTGAAATTAAAAAATATACACCCAAAGAAGACTTAAAATTAAAAACATACATTACACACAAAAGAGAAAATGTGGTGTTATGTCACAATGGAATGCTATTTATCCTTAAAAAAGGAGGAAATCCTTTTATTGGTGGCAACATGTGAGCCTGGAGGACTTATGTTAGGTGAAATAAGTCAGGCACAGAGAGATAAACATTGGGTGATTTCATTTACAATATGTAAAATCTAAAGAAGTTGAACTAGAAGCAGCAGGTATAGTGGTGGTCGCCAGAAGTCAGAGGGAATGGGAGATACGGATCATAAGACACAGGACTTCAGTTAAATGGGAGGAATACATTCATGAGCTCTACAGTATACCATGGTGACTGTCAATAACAATATATTGTATATTTTTAAATAGCTGAAATTCTAGGTGTTTTGGCCACAAAAATAAGGGATATGCTAATTAGCTTGATTTCCACATGTATTTCCATATGTATTCCATTCCACAATGTATACATATATTAAAACATGTTGTATACCAAAAACATGCTTTCTCTTTTATTCTATCCATGATGTAATACACACATACACACACATATATACGTATGTATTTCAGTAGATAAATTATTCTTCTAGCTCTCCCCCTGTTTACCCATGGTAGTATACACACAAATGGATTCTTCTGGAAGTTTTAAAAGCTCTTTTAGTGTTGATGCACACACACATATGTACGTGTTTATATATCAATATCACAGATAGACTAAATGAAAAGAACTTGCAGAATAGTGCCTCTGGTGTGACATTTTATGTGGAAAAAAAAATCCCAACGCTCTGTTGTTGAAAGATGCAGTCAAGTATTAATACTATATAAAAGCATGTGAATGATATTGGAAGGTATCTATGAATCTCATGATAGGGTTGTTTGGGGCATTTAGAGAGAGGGGCGTGAATACAGGCTCGTTGGTAAAAAGGATCTTTGTTTTTATCTGTAGTATTAGATAGGGATAAAGGGCAGGTTGTACATTTCTGAATTTTAAGAATGTACTTCTAAAGTTCTTCCATCAGGCAAGAGCAAGCCCAGCCCCAGCCAAAACTGAAAAAAAAAAAAAAAAGGCTCAAAGCCTATGGCTCAAGTGACCAAGGCACCAGTCACATACACCCAAGCTGGTGAGTTCGAATCCAGCCTGGGCCACCAAACAACAATGATGGGTGCAACCAAAAAAAAAAATAGCTAGGTGTTGTGGTAGGCTCCTGTAGTCCCAGCTACTTGGGAGGCGGAGGCATGAGACTCGCTTAAGCGCAGGAGTTGGAGGTTGCTGTCACTCTACCTAGGGTGACAGCTTGAGGCTCTGTCTCAAAAAAAAAAAAGAAAAGTATTCCTATCATTCACTCCAGCAATCCCACTACTAGGTATCTACCCAAAGGACAAGTCATTTTATCAAAAAGACACCGGCACCCATGTGTTTATCAAAGCACAGTTCACAATTGCTAAGATAATAGAACCAATCCAGATGCCCATCAATTAATGAGTAAAGAAAATGTGGGGTGTGTATATTTAAATACATGCACACATGTACACACACACACACACACTATGAAGCATTACTTATCCTTCAAAAGGAGAGAAATATTTTTCACAGCAAGGATGGAACTGGAGATCATTATCCTAAATGAAGTATCTCAGGAATAGAAAAACAAACACCACATGTTCTCACTAATATTTGGGAGCTAAATGATGGGTACATGTGGGGATAAAGGTATAAAATCACATTGGAAACCAAGAAGAGGGGAGGCTTGGAGGTGGGTGAGGGACTAAATATGGAAAAGCTAGAATTCAAAACACAGGCCTCCATGACAGAAAATAACAATGTAAGTCTTTCCGTGTCATTAAACTCTGGCACTACCTGTTATGATCCTTTACCAAAATTTAAAATGAGAAAGAAATAGTACTAGGCATCCAACATTTTTAGATGAAGATTTAGAAGAATGGACTTTAAGGAAATGAACCTGTGTCTTCATAAGAAGGAAAATAAATGAATATTCTTTAGTGCTAGAATTATAATAATTTTAAGTCAACATCTTATGTTCCCTTTTCTAGAAGTGAATGGCCTGATCACTGCCTGTGATTGCCTTGACAAAAATGTAGGAGAAAATGAATGAGAAAGATAAATGCTTAGCATTACATAGTTATCTAATAAAATGTAGGATTATAATATATAACTAATATCATATTTATAATTATAAATGTAATACTCATGCTTATATAAATTAACCTGTTATATAGTTTTATAATGCCAATCAAGATATAACACTTATTGTTTATATTTACAAATGTAAATTACATTTACAAATTTAACAATAACTTATATTTAAAAATGTTAAGTATTTATGAATGATAATTTACATTAAAATACTACCAAATGCCACTATTTACTGGGCAACACCCATTCCTTAGGCCCTGTGGTGAGTGAGGGCTTTATAGCCACATCTTTGACCAATATACTAACTCCAAAACAGGGAACATGATTTGCATTTTATTTTATTTTATTTTATTTTATTTTTTAAAATTGTTTTTATTATTAAATCATAGTTGTGTACATTAGTGCAATCATTTTAATGCAACATAATTAGCTTGTGGGAGTTGTGCATTTTAGGTCCCAGGCAATCCCTTCTAGTCCCAAGCACTTTTCCCACCACCAGGAAGATGGGACCCCAGCTCACCCAAGAACCTGTAGGGGACACTCTGGGTATCTCAAGGCCTCATAGTGCACAGCCACCCTGTCGTGGTCTAAGGTGTTCAGAGTTAGGTCCATCATCCACAGGGTCTTACTATTGGTGAGAGCAGAAAAGAGCAGGAACTGTTGGTTCCTGCAGCAGGCACTGGTCAACCCACAGTCCTTCAACCTTCGATGAAAAGACATAGAGTGGGAAGCCACCCCCCACCCCAGGTGGAGGTGGGATGTGAGGGAGACATGTAGCTAAGGCTTACCCTGTTCCTTCTGAGCACAGGGTCTTACAGTCCAGTGTTTTTGGTATCAGATTATTCCTTGTGGCCCCTATTGCCTGTTCTTCCCTGTAGCAATGCCTATGGCAGTGTGATTCAGCAGCCCATTCTGCTCAGAGTTGTTAGAGTCTATTTCCCAGGCCTTGAATATGGGCTGCCTCTGGATCTTGCTTTGGATACTAACACAAAGGGTGCAAGTTCTGAGCCTGCGTCTCAGATTCTACACTTCTTGATCTCTTGAACACCTGAGATGCTGCTATGGGCTGAATTGTGCTCCGCGCCCCCCCCCCCATTCATAGGCTGAAGTTCTAAACCCCAAATGTGACTATATTTGAAGATAGAGTTCTTTACAATTAATTTAAAATGAGAATATTAGGGCACCTCTGCCCCTCATGACTGGTGTCCTTATAAGAGGAGAGATTGGACATGTGTATATACATGCAGAGGGAAAATAGCATGAAAGAAAACTCAGGGAGAGGACAGATGGTCATCTGTAAGCCAAGGAAAGAGACCTAGAACACATCATTCATTCCCTCTTGGCCCTGCCAATATCTTGATCGAGGATTTTCAGCATCCAGAACAGGTAAGTTTATGTGTAAGCTGGCCATCTTTGATACTTTGTTAGGGCAGCCTCATTAAACTGATGCAGGTGCCATGTCAATAAGCCCAGACAGCGAGATATGGTCTAGTCACACCCATCATCCCTAAGTGACAGCCAGCCAGCCAACCTCCACACCAGACTGGCTAGTCCCCCTGGTAACCACATCTTCCTGAGCTCAGCCAGGTAAGCTCAATAATGCCTGGCCCAGACCAATAGCTACAAGTGCTCACTGTCTGAAACCAATCTAAGACCCACAGGCTCATTATGCAGCAACAGCAAACAGCTCTGTTGTCCCTGGTGCAGTGTTTTTCTCTCTCTTTCTGCTCATCATTTCTTTACCTTTTGTTATTTGTGAAGATATAACCCAACCTTGGCAGTACCTACCCAAGAATCTCTAGGTGGCAATTGGGATATGTCAGAGGTTTGCACAATACCTTCGCATCCTTGTCTCCTATGTTCTTTAACCCAATATGCAGACTTGTCAGCTTTTGATTGCTGGTAACAATGGAGGTGAAGTCTTGACAGCCCACAGTAGTGAAAAAACAACTTGCAGAACTGCAAAAGAATAGTCATGACATGTATGCCACTCTTTGAGGGTTACTATGTCCTGGTTTGATATCAGGAAAGGAAAGATGCCAGAACATGACAGCCTTCATCATCCCCATGGATAGGTATAGTCAGCCCTCCACATCCACAGATTCAACTCACTGAAGATCCAAAGTATTCAGAAAAACAATAGCACCACAATGAAAAGTAATACAAACTAGAAACAGAATATAATAGCTCTTTACATGACATTTACATTGTATCAGGTATTACAAGTAACCTAGAGATAATTATTTTTCCAAGACAGTCCCACTCTGTCACCCTGGGAGAATGTCATGACATTAAAAAGCTCACAACAACCTCAAACTCCTGGGCTTGAGCAATCCTCCTGTCTCAGCCTCCTAAGTAGCTGGGACTATAGGTGCCCACCACAAGGCCTGGCTAGTTTTAGAGACTGGGGTCTCACTGTTGCTCAGGCTGTCTTGAATTTCTGAGCTCAAGTGATCTGCCCATGAAGGCCTCCCAGAGTACTGGGATTACAAGCATGAGCCACTGTGCCGGGCCCCCCTAGAGATAATTTAAAGCATATGGGAGATATTTGTAGGTTATATGCAGACACTATACCATTTTATAAAGGACTTGAGCATCCAGAGAACCAATTCTCTTTGGATGCTGAGGGGCAACTCTAATTGTCCTGACATTTCTGTTGAAGGCCTGTTGTTTCCCTGTGCTATTGTGTCATAATTTTCTCCATCTCCTGGTCCTCTGTGTACACTGCACTGGGTGACCCCTCACAGAATATTAAGCTTGTGACACACAAGTTGAGGCCCAGGTCACTCACCTGGATGTCTCTACAAGAAAACAGGTCAAGTATTTTTAGGCCCAGAAATTATGGCCTTACTTCCTCAGATTCTCTGCCTTTTTGGTAATTCAAGGCCTTGAAAGGTGGCTGGAAGTTAAATGGAAGCCTTGAAGAAACTACCCCAGTGACCAGAGGCAGCAGTCTAGATATTTTAGGGCTTCCCAGAGAATTTTTAGGTCTTTATCCTGTAAGATGTTGATGCTGAGGTCTAGTGAGCAGAGGCTTTGTTATACAGAACTCGATGGAAGAAGAACATCAGGAAGGATTCCTGAGGTAGCAGCAAGGTAACCTGTTGGGACAAAAGCACAGGAGGAAAGGTGAGGGGGGAAACGACATCCTTAAGTAAGACCATGAACTTTTCTGGCTTATCTCCCTATCATTTCTTTTTACATGGCAGAGGGATTAGGAAATAGAACAAAGTAATGCAGATGGAAAAAATATGGAAAGAAGTATGGAGAATCCTCAGAGAACTATAAACTAGACCTCTCATTTGATCCTGCAATGCCATTATTAGGTATCTACCCAGAAGAAAATAAATTATTTAGAGGTGGCCACTAGGGGGAGGGCATCACAAAGGGCATCACAGTCACCAGATGTGCCTGGACTCTAATCCAGGTCCCTGGTTGTCTTGCCATATATTCCATCTCATTCATGCTCAGAGGTCTTATTCATATATGACAGTCCCCTTAAATGCAGCCAGAGTGAGTCTTTAAAAATGCAATTGGGAGAGATGAGATGATTGAAGCAGAGGTCGGTGTGCTGTTGGGCCAGAAGCCAAGGACTCCCAGCAGCCTCTAGAAGCTGGAAAAGAATACTAGGATTCTCTGAGGAGCAGAGCAAAATGGGAGACCAGAAGGATTGTTCAGCTGATGTCTCTTAGAACAACTGGTGAATAAGTGAGAGCCCAGCTACATCTGATGTGAAGAAACTACCCAGATATGTAGCTAAGAGTACAGTGAGGAGGTGGTGAGCTGGATACAGTGTTGGCTGGCTCCCCATGGAAGTCCAGGATGGGAGGAAACCTTTCCAGGACATTCAGTTGTTGGGGCAAGCGACACATTGTGTAGAAAGCTTGGACGAGTGGACAGACTTGAACAGTATACAGCAACCAGATTTGAATACTGGTTGGAGTGGATTTGCCATCAGTTTTGTGGCTGGCAAGGCAGCCATACTGAGAAAGTCCTGGTGGTCAGGGTGCTGCCACTGTGGGAAGCTTGTGAGAGGGTCTTGGCAGGGGTGTAAAGCATGGCCATCATAATTCTGCCTGCCAGGATCAGAATACCACTTTTGGGAAAGGCTGAGGGACTCTTGCACCTCATAGGAACTGAAGTCATGGGGCACTGAGAGACTTGCACTTGAAGGATTCTTGTGAGCTTTAAGATCCCAACTCAGCAGGGTCTGAATGCTGAGGAAACAATCAGGTGATCACCAAAGGCAACTAAATTAGGGATAAGGACCATAGCTGGCTGTGTTCCCTGTCTCCTAAAAAGACCCCACAGTGTCACCTGGTGTCCTGGAGACATATTGCAATATATTGTCATCATGAGCAAGGACTTTTCTTTTGGATGTGAGGTTTCTCAGGCTGAGGCCACTTCAAGACCTCTGCTGAAGACAAGGTAATTTAAAGCAAGGGAGGAAGTGAGAAGGAAAATAACAGGACGAGGAGGAGAACACAAAGAAAGAATACATGAGGAGGAACCAACAGAAAAATTCGGGTAACACAAGAAAGCCAAACAGTGTAACTCCTCCAAGGCACCATGAGGCAGCTACTGCAGAAGAATCCACCATAAAGAATTAATGACTTGACAGAAAGGGAATTTAAAATATGGATGATAGGGCAGTGCCTGTGGCTCAAAGGAGTAGGGTGCCGGCCCCATATACCGGAGGTGGCAGGTTCAAACCCAGCCCTGGCCAAAAACTACAAAAAAAGAAAAAAAGAAAAAAGGATGATAAAGACAATTAAAGGAATAGACAAGAAAACGGAAAGACAGAATGAAATGTTGGACAAGAGATATGTAGAATATAGAAAAGATATGGTGGAGCTTAAGAAAATGAAGGAGACAATCAGGGAATGTAAAGATATAGGAGAAAGTATCAAAAATATGTTAGACGATGGAGAAGAAAGAACCTCAGAGCTACCGGATAAAGTTTTCGAGTTAATCCAGGTAGTTAAAGAGGCAGAAGAGAGAGAAAACAGAACAAAAGCTTAGAGAACTATGAGACTCCATGAAGCATTCAAATATATGACTAATAGGGATTTCTGAAGAGGAAGAAGATTGTCTCAAAGGAATAGAAGGTCTACTAGAAAGTATCATAAATAAAAACTTCCCAAGTTTTACTAAAGGCCCTGACATACTCTTTTCAGATGGATATTGAACCCTGGGTCATCTCAACTCAAACAGAGTCTTTCCAAGACACATTGTAATGAACCTGTGCCAAGTCAACATGAAAGAAAAAATACCGCAAGCAGCCAGGAGTAAGCACCAATTGATCTACAGAGGCAGATCCATTAGGATGATAGCAGACTTTTCAAATGAAACTTTCCAAGCCAGAAGAGCATGGTCATCCACATTCAACCTTCTTTTTTTGGCTGGGGCTGGGTTTGAACCTGCTACCTCTGGCATCTGGGGCCAGCACCCTACTCTTTGAGCCACAGGTGCCATCCACCTTCAACATTCTTTTTTTTTTTTTTTTTTTTTGAGACAGAGCCTCAAGCTGTCACCCTGGATAGAGTGCTGTGGCATCACAGCTCACAGCAACCTCCAATTCCTGGCCTCAAGTGAGTCTCCTGCCTCTACCTCCCAAGTAGCTGGGCCTACAGGTGCCCGCCACAATGCCCAGACATTTTTTTTTTCTTTTGGTTGCAGCCGTCATTGTTGTTTGGTAGGCCCAGGATGGATTTGAAGCCACCAGTTCAGGTGTACATGGCTGGCGCCTTAGACCGTTGAGCCACAGGCACCAAGCCCACCTTCAACATTCTTAAACAAAACAATTTGTAGCCCAGAATTCTGTATCCTGCTAAACTAAGTTTCAAAATTGATGGAGAAGTCAAATCTTTTACAGATATACAAGCACTAAGGAAATTTACCTCTTCAGGAAATACTTACACCTATTCTCAACACTGACCACCACAATGGACCACCAACAAAGTAAACACCCATAAGCTAAAAGTCAAAACATAGCTTCCACAATGGTGCAAAGGATAAAACTATATAATGGACTTTCACAAAATAAGATGAACAGAACTCCACCACACTAATCAATTCTCTCAATAAATGTCAATGGACTGAATTCACCACTGAAGAGGCATAAGCTTGCTGATTGGATAAAAAAGCATGAGTCATCCATGTGATGTCTCCAGGAGACACACCTAGCCTTGAAGGACAAATCAAGACTCAGGGTTAAGGGATGGAAAAAAGTATTTCAAGCAAATAGAAATCAGAAGAAAGGAGGAGTTGCAAACTTATTTTCAGATACAAGTGGATTTAAAGCAACTAAAGTTAAGAAGGACAAAGATGGACACTTTATATTGGTCAAAGGAACAATACAATGAGAAGACATTTCAATTTTAAATATTTATGCACCTAACTTGAATGCTCCTAGATTCATGAAACAGACTTTGATGGGTCTGAGCAATATGATCTCCCATAACACCATAATAGTCTTTAACTTTAACACCTAGAGACTGAACTGGACAGATCTTCTAAACAGAAACCAAACAAAGATACAAAGGACTTAAATGTGACCCTAGAACAAATGGGATTAATAGACATATACAGAACACAGTATCTCAAAGCTAAGGAATATACATTTTTCTTGTCAGCCCATGGTATATACTCAAAAACCAACCACATCCTAGGATACAAAATCAAACCTCACCATAATTAAAAGAAGAGAAATGATACCTTGTATCTTCTCAGACCACAAGGCAATAAAGGTAGAACTCAACTCCAATAAAAATGTTTATCCCCATCCAAAGACTTGGAAACTAAACAACCTTATGCTGAATGATGGGTTTGGTTCAGAAAGAGAAAATAGAGGAAATTGTTAAATTCCTCAAACATAACATCCATGAAGACACAAGCTACCAAAACCTGTGGGATACAGAAAAAGCAGTCTATAGAGGGAAATTTATTGCATTAGATGCCTACATTTGAAAAACAGAAAGGGAATGCATCAACAAAATCAGGAACCACTTATGGATTTGGAAAAAAGAAGAACAATCCAATCCCAAATGCAGCATAAGAAAAGAAACAATCAACATTAAATCAGAGATTAATGAAATTTAAAACAAATGAATCATCCAGAAAATTAATGAAACAAAAAGTTGGTTTTTCAAATAAATAAAATTGACAAACCTTTGGCCAGATGAACTAGAAACAGAAAAGTAAAATCTCTAATAACCTCAATCAGAAATGATACTGGGGAGATGACAACAGATGCCATAGAGATACAAGAGAGCATCTCTGAGTAGTACAAGAAACTCTATGCCCAGAAATTTGACAATTGGAAGGAAATGAATCAATACCGGGAATCATACCCTCTCCCTAGACTTAATCAAGAAGAAATAGATCTCTAGAATAGACCAATTTCAAGAACTAAGATCAAAGAAACAATAAAAAATAAATCTCCCAAACACAAAAAGCCTTGGTCCAGAAGTCTTCATATCAGAATTATATCAAGGCTCAGTGCCTGTGCCTCAAGCAGCTAAGGCACCAGCCACATACACCTGAGCTGGTGGTTTCGAATCCAGCCTGGGCCCGCCAAACAACAATGACGGGTGCAACCAAAAAAGAATTCTATCAAGCCTTCAAGAAGAGCTTATACCCATACTGCAGAAATTATTCCAAAAAATTGAGAAGAAAGGAATCTTTCCCACATGTTCTGTGAAGCAAACATCACTCTGATACCAAACCAGGAAAAGACTCGACTAAAAAGGAGAATTTCACACTAATCTCACTAATGAATATAGATGCAAAAATTCTCAAAAAAAATCTAGCTAATAGATTACAGCTACACATTAAAAATATCATCCATCATGATTAAGTAATTTTCATCCCAGGGATGCAACGTTGGTTTAACATATGTAAGTCCATAATCATAATTCACCATATTGGCAGAAAAAAATCAAAGAACATATGATCCTCTCAATAGATGCAGAAAAAGCATTCAATATAATTCAGCATCCTTACATAGTCTTCACCTCGCTTATTTGTTGTGTTAAGACATTTAGACTACTTTTAATAAATTTGACATGTACCCTTGCAATATGCACGATAGGTTCAGTCCCACCAATTACTCTCCCTTTACTCGGCCAGCCCCCTACTCTCCCATTCCCTCCCCTTCCTTCTTGCATTTTTAGGACATTGTACTCCATAAATGTAGTAATGTACACAGTTATGATTTAATAAAAACAAGATTCAATGAATTGTATTGGTACAACCATATTTTTCTAAAATTGTATTCTTTCTAAGCTTTAACTTTTGATTTATGAATGGTCCAGTTTCCCTTTTTTAAAAATAGATATAAAATTTCATGATGTTTTAGCTTGGATACAATGAAATGACTGCACCTGGAGTTAATCTAATACAGAATCAAGAAAAAAGTATCCAAAAGAAACATGGGGCAGAGGATGAAAATAAAAGGAGAACTGGAAACTCAAAAAAATATTCAGCAGCCTTTTCTAATTAGAACACATAAGAATATAGGCATAGGTGGTACATTTTTGAATCTGATCAAAGCCATCTACAACAAACCCACAGCTAATATTGTACTGAATGGAGTAAATCTAAAAGCTTTTCCACTTAGAACTGGAACTAGACAATTTTGTTCTCTATCACCATTACTATTCAACATAGTGCTGGAAGTTCTAGCCAATACCATCAGGCAAGCGAAGGAAATAAAGGGCATCCAAATGGGTGCAGAGGAGGCCAAACTCTCATTTTTTTCTGGTGATATGATCTTATACTTAGAGAACCCCAAAGACTCAACCCCAAGACTCCTGGAAGTTATCAAAAATATAGCAATGTCTCAGGATATAAAATCAATGTCCACAAATCAGTAGTCTTTGTATATGCCAATAACAGCCAAGATGAGAAGCTAATGAAGGACACAATTCCCCTCATTGTAGCTTCAAAAAAAAAAAAAGGAAGAAAGAAAGAAATACCTAGGAACATACCTAACAAAAGAGGTAAGTGACCTCTACAAGGAATATTATGAAACCCTATGAAAAGAAATAGAGAAGATATTAACACATGGAAGAGCATATCATCCTCCTGGCTGGGAAGAACCAACATTATGAAAATGTCTATATTACCCAGGGAAATCTACAGATTCAACACAATCCCCATTAAAATACCATCATTATACTTTTAAGAATTGGAAAAGAATAATTCTTTGTTTTATATGGAACTAGAAGAAACCTCGTATATCCAAAGCAATTCTTAGTAATACACTTTAGGAAAGAACCCCTATTCAATAACTGGTGCTGGGAGAACTGGATAACCACATGTAAAAGACTGAGACTAGACCTGCATCTTTCTCCATTCACAAAAATTGATTCAAAATGGATAAAAGATTTAAATATAAGGCATGAAACAATAAAAATCCTCAAAGAAAGTGTGGGGGAAACACTTGAAGTCATCTGCCTAGGGAAAAACTTTATGAGGAAGACTTGTGGCAATTGCAACAACAAAAATAAACAAATAGGACTTAGTTAAACTGAAAGGCTTATGTACAGCTAAGGAGACAACAACCAAAACAAAAGACAACCATCAGATTGGGAAAAGATATTTGCATATTATGAATTGGACAAAAGCTTGATAATGGCTGGCCCATCTTTGGGTTTTCAGGAAACATGGAAGCTGTGGTGATTGTTAGAGTCTATGGACCGTCTTGACGATCTCTGAGTGCCCTCTGGGGCATAGAGGAGGATGCCACTGGAATCATCTTCCTCCTTGATGCCACCATCCCTTCCTTTTGTCTTACCCACAGTACCAGATAGTATTACTAATTTCTCTCCCCCAATGTCTTACATCACTTCCCAAGAGATGAAGTGTCTTCTTCACTGGTTTGCCAGTTGGTCAGGTCTCCAGTGTGAATGTTTCCTACAGGACCTGGTAGCTAAGGCAGTACCAGGAAAATTATAGCTAGTACTTGGATGGTCTGAAGCAGCTTAGTGTGTCTGGGGCAAACCAACCACCTTGTATCTTTGAGTGCCAGCTATGTCTTTGGGATCAGTGGTTTTGAGGTTGGGCTGAGCAGGAGCACAATGAATTTATCATGCAGTTGGAGATCAGTGAGCCAGATTTTGTGGCAAAGTTTTACCAAGCAGTGGCTGCAATTACTGGCAAGGACTGACAGGCATTCAGATCAAAGAAGATAACCACAGATGATGGAGTCAAGGCCAAGACTCTATAGTGAGAACTCAATTCACATGTGGCACATAAAAGTCTGGGCGTGGTATTCAGATCAATGAACTTGCCTTGACCAGCACAGCCATGGTTATCTCAACATTAATAACATGTCAGTGGGACTCCATCTAAGTATAAATGTTATTAATCTAAGTAAATACAGATCATTAGTCTGTCTTCTAATTTGCTTCTTTCCAAGAGATGCTAAACCCTCTAGAATTTGATTACTTATTTTGGAACTGTACCCAAAGGAACCTACATATATATAACATAAGCCTATTGTTTGCCCATGAAGTGTAGTAGAGCCTTCCTTCCCCAGAAATGGGAGAGAGGGCCAATAACAGTGTCATATTTTTATAGGTTAGCTGGATTCAGATGGCTTATTTTCCCTGCCTACCAGATTTTGGCATAATTAGGTCGCATCCCAACCACTAGCTTTCCCAGTAATGATTTAGTAAAGTTATGGAAAATCAAGAGAGGAAGATAATTAGTTACTCCTTCTTCCACACCATGTATGTTTGAATCCAAATAGCAGTGACTTTTTTCTAAAGTATATGTGATGTCCTTGAGCTGGTAGTAGGTATTAATTTTGTTTTATAACAATGTAAAAGCCACACTCCTTACAGATAAAATGGTTTATTTTGTACCAAAATAAAGAATGGATCTTCAGGGAAAAAAAAGCTTGATAACTAAGATCTACAGAGAACTCAAATTAATCAACAGAAAAAGACCCAACAATCCCTTATGTCCCTGGGCAAGAGAGATAAATAGAACCATCTCCAAAGAAGACAGACAAATGACCAACAAAAACATGAAAAAATACTCATCATCCCTAATTATCAGAGAAATGCAAATCAAAACCACCCTGAGATATCATCTAACCCCAATTAGAATGGCCCACATCACGAAATCTCAAAGCTGCAGAGGCTGGTTTGGATGTGGAGAGAAGGGAAGACTTCTACACCCCAGGTGGGACTGCAAACTAATGCAACCTTTTTGGAAGGATGTATGGAGAATTCTCAAAGAACTGAAATTAGACCTCCCATTTGATCCTGCAATTGCATTGCTGAGCATCTACCCAGAAGAAAAAAAATCATTTTATCACAAGGATATTTGCACTAGATTTTTTATCACAGCTCAATTTACAGTTGCCAAATTATGGAAACAACCCAAATGCTCACCAATCCAGGACTGGATTAATGAGATGTCCTATATGTATACCATGGAATACTATTCAACCATTAAAAGAGATGGAGACTTTACATCTATTGTACTGACCAGGATGGAGGTAGAATGCATTTTTCTTAGTAAAGCCTTACAAGAATGGAGAAGCAAGAATCCAATGTACTCAATTCTGATATGAGGACAACTGATGACCTAGTACATGGTGGGGGTGGAGTGGGGGAATGGGGGAAGGGGGGAGTAGGGAGAGGGAAGGAGAGAGGGGGTGGGGTTCATGGTTTGTGACACATCTCTTGGAGGTGGGGCACAATTATAAGAGGTAATTTACCTAACAAATGCAATCATTGTAGCCTGGTTCTTTGTACCCTCAAGAATTCCCAACAACAACAAAATAGTCACTTTTTTTTTTTGAGACAGAGCCTCAAGCTGTCACCCTGGAGAGACTGCCTTGGCAACACAGCTCACAGCAACCTCCAATTCCTGGGCTTAAGTGAGTCTCCTGCCTATGCCTCCCAAGTAGCTGGGACTACAGGCACCCGCCACAATGCCCTGCCATTTTTTGTTTGCAGCCATCATTGTTGTTTGGTGGACCTGGGCTGGATTAGAACCCGCCAGCTCAGGTGTATGTGGCTGATGCCTTAGCCTGTTGAGCCACAGGCACCGAGCCCAAAATAGTCACCTTTAAGACTATATAGCTTATAGGGGGGAGGAGCCAAGATGGCAGTCTGTAGCCAGACACTTTCATCCAGAAGGAGAGCTAAAAGACAGAAATTTAGCAAGAAAGCCAACAGTTTGGAACTGAGCCAAAAGAGAAGGTCGAAGAACACACATCAACCCTGCTGGAGTGACCTGCAACCCCAAGGATACAAATAAAAGGTATAGAACACATCGCCAAGCGGACAGGAGTCCCCTCCCCCCATGAGATTGGCTCGTAGCATACTCCATACCTCCATACAAACAAACGAGCAGAGTTCAGATGTCCTCTGGGACAATTGATTGGGACCTCTTCAACTGGGCCAATCACCCGAGGACTTTCCAATGTGGTACACTGGGTGTGTGGTAGTGGAAGGTTTGATTTTCCTTTTCCAATTATTGTCTGTGGGGGGTGTGGTGACCTAACTGCTGGTATTTCTCCACAGCTCAGATTCCATCTACTTTTAATCTCCTAAAACAAAATAACTTTCAACCCAGAATCCCATACCCAGCTAAACTGAGTTTCATCTACAACAGAGAAATTAAATACTTTAATGACATCCACATGCTGAAGAAATTTGCTATAACTAAACCAGCTCTCCAGGATATTCTCAAACCTATCCTCCATAATAACCAAGGTAATCCTCCACCACAAAGGTTTCCCATCCAGAAACTTCTTACCAAATTCAAACTTCCACAAAGGATTAAAAATGTCCGCTAGATTTTCTACAGATTTATCAATATGTTCTATTAATGTGAATGGCTTAAATTGTCCTCTAAAGAGGCATAAGTTGGCTGACTGGAAACAAAAACTCAGGCCAGATATCTACTGCATACAAGAATCTCACCTTACCTTAAAAGATAAATTTAGACTCAAGGTGAAGGGATGGTCATCTATATTCCAGGCAAATGGAAAACAGAAAAAAGCAAGTGTTGCAATCTTATTCGCAGATACAATAGGCTTTAAACCAACCAAAGTAAGGAAGGATAAAGACAGTCATTTCATATTTGTTAAAGGTAATACTCAACATAATGAGATTTCAAGTATTAATATTTATGCACCCAACCAGAATGCACCTCAATTTATAAGAAAAACTCTAATAGACATGAGTAACTTGATTTCCTCCAGCTCTATAGTAGTTGAAGATTTTAATACTCCTTTAACAGTGTTGGATATATCCTCCAGTAAGAAGCTAAGTATAAAAATTTTTAGATTTAAACTTAACCATTCAACAACTGGATTTAACAGACATCTACAGAACATTTCATCCTAATAAAATTGAACACACATTTTTCTCATCAGCCCATGGAAAATACTCCAAAATTGATCACATCTTAGGTCACAAGTCTAACCTCAGCAAATTTAAAAGAATAGAAATTATTCCTTGCATCCTCTCGAACCACCATGGAATAAAAGTTGAACTCAATAATAACAGGAATCTGCATATTCAAACAAAACTATGGAAGCTAAATAACTTTATGCTGAATGATAGATGAGTCATAGACGAGATTAAGAAGGAAATCACCAAATTCTTGGAACAAAGTGACAATGAAGACACGAATTATCAGAACCTGTGGGATGCTACAAAGGCAGTCCTAAGAGGGAAATTTATAGCACTGCAAGCCTTCCTCGAGAAAACAGAAAGAGAGGAAGTTAACAACCTAATGGGACACCTCAAGCAACTGGAAAAGGAAGAACATTCTAACCCCAAACCCAGCAGAAGAAAATAAATAACCAAAATCAGGGCAGAATTAAATGAAATTGAAAACAAAAGAATTATACAACAGATCAATAAATCAAAAAGTTGGTTCTTTGAAAAGGTCAATAAAATAGATAAACCTTTGGCTAACCTAATCAGTGAAAAAGAGTAAAATCTCTAATTTCATCAATCAGAAATGATAAAAACGAAATAACAACAGACCACAAAATCCTTAACAAATATTCCAAGAAACTTTAATCTCAGAAATATGAAAATCTGAAGGAAATTGACTAATACTTGGATGCACACCACCTTCCTAAAGTTATCAAGAATGAAGTGGAAATGTTGAACAGGCCAATATCAAGTTCTGAAATAGCATCAATTATACAAAATCTCCCTTAAAAGAAAAGCCCAGGATCAGATGGCTTCACATCAGAATTCTACCAAACCTTTAAAGAGGAACTAGTACCTATACTACTCAACCTTTTCCAAAATATAGAAAAAGATGGAATACTACCCAACACATTCTATGAAGCAAATATCACCTTGATCCCTAAACCAGGAAAAGACCCAACAAGAAAAGAAAACTATAGACTAATATCACTAATGAATATTGATGCAAAAATATTCAGTAAGATCCTAACAAACAGGATCCAGCAACACATCAAAAAAATTATACAGCACGACCAAGTGGGCTTTATCCCAGGATCTCAAGGCTGGTTCATTATACGTAAATCCATAAATGTAATTCAGCACATAAACAAACTAAAAAATAAAGACCATATGATTCTCTCAATTGGTGTAGAAAAAGCTTTTTTTTAAAAATAATTTTATTGAATCATAATTCTGTACATTGGTGCAATCATAGGGCACGATTCATAAACATTCAGAAATGTTTTGATCGTACTGTTACAGATAGCCTTCATGGCATTTTCTTGATCACTATATAAAGACATTGATACTCTACATTTAATAAGTTTCCCCAGTACCCTGCTGGCTAGGATAATTCGTTGGATCCACACTATCTTTATTACTGAACTACATCAGTATTTCTGTTTGTTGGACAGGCAACCTGTGAGCCCCAAGTGTCCACCAAAATCAGCATCTCTGTACTTGAATTAGTATTTTTTTCTAGCTGCAAACAATCTCCTTTTGTTTTTTACCTCTATTTTGAAAGACAGTAAGTCTCTAAGCAATTTCTACTGTTTCCTTTCTACTTAATCACCTTCCTGCATTCAAGAAACTGACAAATCACCTTTTTAAACATTGTTTATTTCAATTCTTACTCTCCAATTTAAGCTCCTTAGTTTAAGATGTCTCTCTCTCCACTTGGACTTTTACAGTGATTCCATGACTATTTTTAGAACTCTAGCTTTGACATCTTTATTCTTGAACATAGCTAAAGAAGTTTTCTTTTCTTTCTTTCTTTTTTTAAATTCTACAATATATGCTTAATGTAGCTCCTCTGAATAAAATCTGTCACTAGCTAAATGTCAACCAATAGTAGGACTTCCAGTTCAGAGCTTAGTCTTCAGATTTAAGATCAGATCTGCCTCTAGCTCTTAAATAGGACACGACATTACTGAAACTACTTTTTCTTTTTTGTGTAAATTAGGTGGACATTTGTCTGAGATATTTTTCTCTTTTAAAATGTTATGTTTCACCTTAAAGACAAGGGGAAATTGGCTAAAGAGATAGAGGCCGGGTGTGGTGGTTCACATCTATAATCCCACCATGCTGGGATGCTGAGGCTGGTAAAATGCTTGAACTCAGGAGTTCAAGAGCAGCCTGAGTAAGAGTGAGACCTTGGCTGTAAAAATAGAGGGGGGTTGTGGCAGGCACCTGTAGTCCTAGCTACTCAGGAGACTGAGACAAGAGGATAGCTTGAGTCCAGGACTTTGAGTTTGCTGTAAGCTGTGATGCCCATGGTAGTGGGTGACAAAATGAGACTCTGTCTCAAAAAAAATAAAAAAATAAAGAAAGAAAGACAGAATGAGAAAGAGAGAAGAAAAGGAAAAAGGAAGAGAAGGAGAAGGAGGGAAGGGAGGAAAGGAGGAAGGGAGGAAAACCTCTTCTCTTTATAGAAACTGCATTCCAAGAAAGTCATAAAAACTTGAATTTGAAATACTAAGGGCAGAAGCTTAAGGAAAATAAAGTCAGGAAGGGTAGAGCTCTTTCAGTCCTGAAAGTGTGCAGAACTTAATGGATGTATTATGATTTGTGCAACCCTTGACTTGGCATCAAACCTGGATTTGAGTATAAGCTTTGAAATAATACTAAGTGTGTGATCTTGAGCAAATCATTTACTTCCTGTAAGCTTTAGTCAGCATCAACAGCACAATTTGCAGAGCCCAGTAGGTAATGAAAATGTGAGGCCCTTTGTACAAAGAGAAAAAAAATATCGTCATTCAAGTACCAAAATATAAAACTTTTCCTTACTTCTGTAGTATCTCTCTTGACCTGGTATGATGTATTTTATTTTCTCATTATGTCACTTGTATAGGTCTTTCTAAATGACCTCCAGAGGCCCTGGGGCCTCACCCCACCACTTGGTGCAATATGGCCCATTTACTGTCCACTGGCTCCCCAAATCCCCCTTTCACCAACTGTTTAACCAATGTGCAGTGCTCATAGCCCTAACTCATGAGAGATGGAGGACTCTCAATCATCTCTGCAAATTAAACTTCCTCAGTAGAAGATATTTGGGCCACTCCAAGAGTTTGGTGGGGAAATAAATTTCAAAGGCCAAGATTATAACATAGAAAGACCCCTGGTACTTTATATCTGGGTATGATCTTGGAAATCACTAATCTTGTCTCTCTGTGAAACCTGGAATTTGCCCCAGGTCCAAATGATGGGATACAAGTAGAATGATGGATAGTAATGACTTTTAGTTCTGTAATCATTTAGATGTGGACCTTCTAAATAAAGGGTGAGAACACACTTGTGGTGCATATTTGAAGGGTCAGGAGAAAACTTCTAAATATGCATCAAAAATGTTTATACATAGTAAATGAGAAAATCTCATGAATGTTATGTCAATCAGGTTGATAAAAATATCTCAGATTGTATGTGAAGCCCACACACTGAATTATTGAATTATTGTACACAGCTATGATTCAATAAAAAAAAATAAATAAATAAACTACTTGAGTTTGAAGATCAATCACTTATCCAGTGCACATGTTGGTACTGAGTATTCTGTCAAATGCTCCTAGAAAGTAGAGTATTTTTTGAATTTCTAAGAACTTTCCTTGATGATGTCTTCTGATACATTTGTTTGATTCTCTAATTCAGTGACATCAAGGATCTTTGTTTGGTCATCTTTATCACTCTTTTATATCCATTTCCTTTTCAACAGCAATTTATTTATTCTCTGTGTTTTTTCAAATGATTTGAAATAATTATAATCATCTCAAATCTTTATGTCAGGAATTTAACTTTTGGTGGGTGAATGTTTATTTGTTTGATTCTTTTAACTGATGTATTAGCTTTTAATAATACCCTTTTGGTTGTAATCTGTATCCTTATATTTGCCATCTCCAGATTTTTCCTGATTCTGTTTTGTGTGCATTTTAAAAATCTTGCCATTATTGTCTTTTTTTCTTAAAAAAAAATCCATGTTCTTATTCTACTACATGAAACAATTTTGAGAAACGGTCTTAAGTTTCCTTGAGTCATATATTTTTCTAGATGGGGCATTTTGTCTCTCTTTGGCATGTCATGTTTTTGTCTTTTATTATTGCAGTATATTTGCATAGAGGCTATTTCATTTCTTTTCATATTGTTTATGCTAGAGAAACCGTGTACAGAAAATTTTCTTTTTACTTAATACTTAATTTTCTTTTACTTTCTTTTTTTATCAAATTTAGGACCTATTTCTTTTCTCTTTATTAGCTCCACTTTGGAGACCAGATATATTATGAGTATCCACAGTAGGAGACTGAGCACCATGCTTATAGGAATGGTCACTGGATCTTGAGGGAGGGTTTAGGAGTGAGACAATCTCTTGGCTGGCATGGAGATGTTTTGCAGCCTGGAGATAAGCCCTCAAGCAACTGAGCACTCTAATGAGATGAGATCTCTCACTCCATAGTAAGCAGGTTTTGGACCTTGAATCTTTATGGTGTATCAGGGTATCGCTTCTCAGCCTTTTGGCTAAGATCAAGTGTAGTATGGTGCACCAGGGTGGGCGTGGAACCCATGGGGACCTAGTACTTGTACCTGGGATCATCCACACCTGTGGTGTAGCGTCTCAATAAATAGCCATGGCGGAGGTTACGCAGGGCTGTCTACTGCACCTCTGGGGAGGCTCACCTCTTGCAAGCTTGTACTTTTAATCCATGTACTGGCTGTTTCTTGCATGCAGCACTGGTGACGCAGCAGTGCAGACAATCCACATTTTGTAGCATCACATACTGGTAGAATTGAGGGAAGGTCAGCCTTTTTTTAGAACACTTGGGTGCTTTTTTTCCTATTCTAAGTTTTTTTTTTTTTTTATTGATTTCAAGATTGTTAGTAGAGGAGTGAATAGGAGTGAAGCTATTTTTTTTTGAAATAGACTCACTTGTCACCCTCAATGAAGACCAGATATATTATGAGTATTCACTGTAGGAGACTGAGCACCAGGCTTATAGGAATGGTCACTAGATTTTGAGGGAGGGTTTAGGAGTGAGACGATCTCTTGGCTGGCATGGAGATGTTTTGCAGCCTGGCAGCTCACAGCAACCTCAAGTGACTCTCCTGCCTCAGCCTCCCAAATAGATGGGACTACAGATGCCTGCCACAATGTCCAGTTATTATTTTTTTTTTTTTTTGAGACAGAGTCTCAAGCTGTCACCTGGGGTAGAGTGCCATGGTGTCTCAGCTCACAGCAACCTCAAACGCTGGGGCTTAAATTACTCTTTTGTCTCAGCCTTCCAAGTAACTGGGATTACAGGCACCACTACAATGCCTGGCTATTTTTTGGTTGTAGTTGTCATTGCAGTTTGACAGGTCTGTGCTGGATTCGAACCTGCCAGCTAAGGTGCATGTGGCTGGTGCCCTAGCCACTGAGCTACAGGCACCGAGCCATGCCCAGCTATTTTGAGAGATAGGGGTTTCCCTCTTGCTCAGGCTGGACTTGATCCTGTGCTCTCAGGCAATCCTCCTGCCCGGGCCTCCCAGAGTGCTGGGAGTAAGCCACTGCACCCAGCCCCAAGCAGGAAGCTATTAATGTGTGAAATAGAGTCAGCTTACTCTTTACATTTCCCTACTTCACTTTTTCTCTTTAGAAGCCCATTTCCTACTCTTCAGTAAGAGCAGGAAAATATAAATATAGATGACCCATGTACCTACGTATTTGCTTATTTCCATTTGGAGGTTGTAATGAGAATCTCAGAATGACATTTCACCAGTCAATCTTACAGGAGGTGGGGACAAGATTAGAAAGTCCAGAACTCTTTTACTTCCCTAAACCTGGCAAGATTCTTCTTACTTAAAAGTTGTTTTTGATTTTCTTTGTTTATTTTGATTATTTTTAAGTTAATGAGACTGAGACAGCCCCCTTTTCTTGTTCAGATGTTGTTCATTTCTATTTGTTTACTTCTCATTGGCATTTATAATGTCTTGCACATTTCATTAGAAACTGGAGTAAGAAAAGTCTGTAACATATTGTCAATCCACTTTTTCTCAATCAACCTTTACAGTAGCACTAAAATATAAGATGTAGTATTGGCATTTAGCAATCAGAAATCATACAACCGGAGTTGTTATGTAATTTGTCCAGGATCATAGAGCTAGTATCTAAGCTGGAATTAAAACCTCTGTCTGTCTATACTTCAAGGCCAATAATGGAATGCATTGAAATTGTAATTTAAGATGAAGTTATTAAAAGAATTTATTACATCTGGATGCAAATAATGTAGAAGACTAATGAGATAGAAGCAAATCTGAGTGAATAGTGAAAAAAAAAATGGAGTGGGACTCAGGAAACCTGACTTTAATTTCTTGTTCTCTGTTAAAACAGATGGTGAATCCGGAAAAAGTGTTTTAACTTCCAGAGTTTAAATTTCCTTCATAGTAATAATACAGGATGGTGATGCTGATGCTGATGCTGATGATGGCTGTTAGAATTTGATGACTGTACATTTACTTGTCACTAGGCACAACGTGACATACTTTATTAGTGATATAACATTACAGCTCAAAACAATCATATCATATACATGATAGACCTGTTTCACTAACAAGGATTGGAGGATTGCTCAAAGCCACTCACACCCATTGAGTCCAAAGCACCTGCTCTTAACCACTGGCTCTATTGTCTTTCCAAACCAAGAAATCTGAGCTGGATGGCCAAAAAAAGAGTGTCCAACTTTGAGATGCTCTGATGCTGTGGTCGATACCAGAGGAAATGACGATAATTTCACACGTCACTTAAGTACATGTTAGAGTTATGGACTGGACTTCAAATTAAGGCCCAATACGATGAGGTTTGTGCTTTATGTTGCACATGGTGCATAATTACAAACAGAATTTCACCTTATACGTGAATACTCAGCTCCTCTTCCCCTTCCCTTCATTTCACAATAATTCAGTCCATCTGCCATGGAGGGCAGCTGAGTGAGGTAGGCACGCCTGTGAGTGAGAGAGAGGAGCTCTGCAGGGGGTGTTGGAACCCGAGGGGGATGAGAACAGGTGCAGGGCAGGGTGGGGCAGTGGTGGCCCGGAATGGGGTGGCAGAGGCCGAGCAAGGTGAGAAGAATGTGGTCACAGGGTATCAGAGCCTGGGAAAAGGCTGGAAGGTTTTATTTTCAGGGAATGGTGGTAAAAGGGCTAAATCCTGGGGTTAGAGGCAAGTAGAGAAAAAACAGTCTGGGAGGGAAGGGAGTGTTCCTCCCAGAACACTCCACGAGGTGTTCTCTTCTCCATGATATGCAAAAGTTGTCCAACTTGGTATGTGGGTAAATCCGGTTACCTGGTTAAGAATGTCAGAACCTGTGCAGGGTGAAGAGGTTAGTGGCAATAATAGGAGATGAGGGGGGGCACCTGTGGCTCATCAAGTAGGGCGCCAGCCCCATGTAACGAAGGTGGTGGGTTCGAACCTGGCCTTGGCCGAACTGCATAACAAAAAAATAGCCGGGCGTTGTGGCAGGCACCTGTAGTCCCAGCTACTCGGGAGATTGAGGCAAGAGAATTGCCTAAGCCCAGGAGTTGGAGACTGCTGTGCGCTGTGTGAAGCCACGGCACTCTACTGAGGGCAATAAAGTGAGACTCTGCCTCTACAAAAAAAAAAAAAAGAAAGAAAGAAGAATAGGAGATGAGTTACATATAAAGGGATTAACAAATTAACAAATGTATAAATACACTGAATCTAATCAGAGCCAGGATTCTCACAGTCTGAACAGGCAGTTACAAATATGGACAGAGGACAACTCAACCTACTATATATCACTTTAGATAAACACACACCCACACAAACACACAATCGACACACACACACACATATATCAGCAAAAATCCACCGAAAGGGGCTCAGAGCAAGAGCACCTCAATGAAAATGAATGCACTTAGCATCCAGGTCATGGTTTCTAAATGCCATCCTCTAGTAAAGAAATCATGTTTTCTTAAAAAAAAATGACAACTTCTCTGGTTGAGGTAGAGGAAATACAATATACTCCTCAAACTCTTTCTTATACTAGAAAAAGTAAGGAAGGATTCAAAGAATGGTAAGGACAGACCAAAGCCAAAGATGACAGTTTGAAAGGGTTCCTGCTGACCAAGCCAGGAACAATTTGAGCACCAGAATGAAAAGTAATGGATTACACAATTCATTGAATAAAATAAGAAACCTTCGATTCACATGGTATGTAAAGGAGACCACACATATAGAAATATATGAATAAAACTCTTAAGCATTTGAGCAATGGTATATTTGTATTGTTTAAATTCCCTAACTACAAATACTAATGACAAAGAAAAAAGAATGCTTTTTAGTAAAGTGAGAAGTCTGGCAGGTACCACTTTAATCAAATGATCATTTAACTTCAGCAGTGAAGAGACAGATAGTCTTGAGCTACCACCTGATAGGATGCAGTTATAAGGAACACCACATCCCCGAATCTAATGGTGAAACAGTGTTATGATATCTCTTCTACAAGGAGAAGAAGAGGGAGCAGAGCGCAAGACAATGGGATCGGTGTTTTTGCTGGCTGGGAGGAGGTTTCTTATGAGGATAATTAGAAAAAGAGCCAATTTTCACTGACTTTATTCATATTTTTGACCTTCCTATGACCTGCATTTTCTGAATGCAGCTCCTAGCCCTACAGTAAAGAGTCCTGTGTCCTGCCCTTGGGAACTGGCTGCTCAAATGGGGCCAAATTAAGTGAAACTATAGCAAATAACTTATTTCTAAATTTCTACGTGTCAAAGTCAGGGAACTGGAGAAAAGACTGGGGAATTCTTTAGACTAAAAGAGACTAAAAAGACAAGTAAGTGAAATTTGTGTTTCTCAACTAGATCCTTTTGATGTAAAGGATTTTGGAAAAAATGGTGAAACAGGACTGAGAATTAGATACTAGTACTGACTCAGTGTTAATTCTTTAATACTGTTGGTTTTATTGTGGTTATATAGAAGAATGCTTTTTGCTTATAAGAAATATAATTTATTTGGTGTAATAGAATATAAGTTCTCAGAATCACTCTTATGGTCCAGAAAGAAAATTTCTTTGCACCATTTTTGTAACATTTTTTGTAATTTTGAGATTCTTTCAAAATAAAAGTTTTTTAAAAAAATTTTTCTCATTTTTTTCCTTTTGATAGTTTTGTTTTTATTTACTTTTTCTTTTTGTATTGTTTGGGATCTCTTGAGTGTACAAAGAATTAACGTACATGGATTACATTTGTTCACTAACGTCCCCTTATATTGTGTCCAGCCTCCAATAAACGTTTTTTAAACTTGATATTTAATATACTCTTGCATTCAAATCAGGATCCAGGTTTTTTGTGGTCATACTTTTAGTGATGTTTTTCTTTTCTTTTTCCAGGTGATAGACTTCTGAGCCGCCCTATTTTTACTCAGGAGCCAGAAGATGTCATTTTTCCTTTGGATTTGTCAAAATCTGAAATCATCTTGAATTGTGCTGCTAATGGTTACCCTTCACCCCATTATAGGTAAAATCCTACCTCTGGGGGCCACACTGTTTCATTCTTTATCATTGAGCTAAAACAATCCACAAAACAGACCACTTACGAAGTGTCCTAATCTGAAGTGTACAGTTCACCGCATTTTTCCATAGATACACAGCTATGTGCCTATCACTCGGGTAAAGATATAGACTTTCCCGAGGTGTTCCCTCATGCTACCTTTAAGGCAATGATGACCACCACCACCATCTCCATGTAACCAAGATTGCATCTTTGTCTTGTTGACTAGGTTTGCGTAGAATACTTATGCCTGAAATTGACGCCAGGCAATGAAATATTGTGTTTAGAAAAATACATTGATTACTGTTACATATCTTCCAAGAGAGAAAAAGCAAATAGGAAAACGACTGTATTTATTTCTCACATATTACCTGTGGAATAATAAGAAGGAAGGCTCAGGAATTTTTTTCTTATTGTCAAATTTTCAGTAAAGGCGAAATTTGATCACGCATAAAAATCACAAATTTAAAAATACATGCATGTAAAAATTACACATGTATAAATAAATTAGATATTTTTGTGATAAATTGCATACACAGTATGAATATAGAAAAAGAAAAATACTAAAAGACTTTGGTAGCCTTGAGTTTTGCAAGATTTTTTAAAATTCCTAATTCTTTAGATGTCAAATTGAAATGACACACGCTCAAAGTCACCGCTTGAGTCCATTTTGGCAAAATAAGCTGCTTTTGCCTAATTCATTTTACATTAAAAATACAGTATTGATAGGAATAGTTACTTTTATTGTATAATTATCTACATTAATTAGATTAATTACTTAAGTACATAAAGTTAAAGGCAACTCTACATCATCTTTTGTTTTATTGCGGTTACTTCAGCATCTTCTTTTTATTTATAACAAAAGAGCTGGATATGTACGTGTTCTCATTACACTCGCTAAAGCTTTGCTATCTTTAAATTATCCTAACGAATGCAGCTCCTCTGTCTGGGGAAGATCATTCACTTCACAAATTAATTCACTTCATTTAGGGCTTGTTGGTTTGTTAGTTTTCCTTAAATGACAAGCTGCCTTATTTAACACAACATAAGGGTAAATACATAAAAATCTGATGAACACACTTATCAGAATCATTTATACTTAAACTTGATAATTTATTTTTGAGAACTAATTAGATTGATCTAAGGGACCCATAGGATTTAAAGAAAATACGAATCCCTATAAAACATTTTGGAAAAGCTTGCTAAACATAAGCTAACCAAAATTACATCATGTACTTGTATGAAACATATCTAGCTATTGGCTTTAATTTAACAGGTAGGAAGATACAAAATAGTGATGCTCAAGATAATTTGTTAATTGGTTTTATCTCTGAAGAAATACATAAAATAAAGACCAATCTCTAATGTTGTTAAATGGCTCTTGTTTCTGAGACACTTATAGGCTAGAGGGCTAAAGAGAAGTATTTCTGCTCCTTATTCCCAACCCCCACTAGTTGGTTTAGCTCAACTCTAATACTAGATTGTAAAATACTCATACACAAGAGGCTTTGGGAAGAACGTGAGAAAAGAATTAAGTTTTTAATGGTTAAATGTCAGATTCAGACCCCATTTTATGGATAATAAAGCAAAGGGCAGAGGTATTCTCCACAATGTGCATTAGCAATGAAATGGGAAATTTTAGTTTGAAAATGACTTTCTAACTTAAATTTTGTTGTAAAACAACCTTATAGCCACCTTCACCTGTGTGTGTCTGTGTGTGTCCTAGAGGGAAAGTCTCCAGGATTCTCAGCTCCTAACATTCTCTGAGATTATTTGGGTACAGTGTGAAGCAATATAAAAGAACGCATGTCTCAAAACTGAGAGTTATCATTTCTAGTCACAGCTCTTTCATTCCGTCTGAATAATCATTTCTCTCTCTTAGCATCAGCTTTCTTATCCATAAAATGAGGACATGCTTGATTTTAAGATGTATTTTCTTTCTTGTAGTAAATTCCCTATAGCACAGGAAATCTCATAGGGAAAAGGAAGCAATATAGAAAGCAGAATTTTGGAAGCAGCTTACAAAGCCATTTGGCTAACATCGCTTCAAGTGCAGTAAACACCTTCCCAAACAGGACAGTGACATTAAGAAGATATAGAACCGAAGCAAGTGTGGACAAGGCTTTCCATGGAAAGCCTTACCCTTTATTTTTTCAAAGACTGGGTAACACACGACACTATGAAGTCCTGCCAGTAAGCCCTGCATATAGGTTGCCTAAATATTGTGCTAGGGAAGGATCGCTGATACCTAGAAAGTCTAGGAAAATCAGATAGCAATGAACATAGTTTCATTTCAGAATCTGTATTTTACTTGGGAAAATGAAATAACAAACATATCAATTATTTCTTCATAGGATGTACTTGCTGTCAGAAAAATATTTTCAATCCCACTGAGAATTTCTGCCACATCTCCTTTCGCGTGGCCACCGGAGGGGACTCCTTTCTGTATTTCTGTCTACTTTGTCCTGAGACAGGACAGCTCATGAGAAATCCTTAAGTCTGGAGAAGCCCCAGTCCTCTAAGGAAAAACCAGAAGAGTAATCTCTCTGTCCGTCTATCCTTTTTGTTCATTTCCCCACTTGATCTTCTTAACAACCCCATGAGATAATGCAAAATATATATCATTGTGCAAATTTTATAACTGATGGAAATGACTTCTGGAGAAATCTGATGATTTGTCCCAAGAGATTCAGCAAGGGAATGTCAAAGCTATGTCTAGGACTCTTTCCACGTGGGTGGTGGTCTCAAATTTGTTGTGTATTACAATCACCAAGAGAGATTTGGGTGCTCTCCTGGAGAAGTCTGAGAATGGGTTCAGAAATAAGGCAGGCATTGAGAGACAGATGTCATATGATTTCATTCATATGTGCAATCCCAAAAGTTGAAAGGGTAAAACTGGTGGTTATCAGGGGCTAGGTGAGGGAAGGAAAGGGAAAGTAAGACTTTGGTAAAAGAGCACAATGTTATAATTAGATAGGAAGAATAAGTTTTATTATTCTATTGCAAGGTAAAACTACTATAGTTAATTATAATGTATGTGTATTGTATATTTCAAAAGAGCTAAAGTAGAGGATTTTGAATATTCTCACCACAAGAAAAAGATAAATGTTTAAGATGATAATTATGGTAACTATGCTGATTTGATTTGTGTAATACACATATACATCTATGGAAACATTACATTATTCTCTATAAATATGCACAATCATTATTGGTCAAATACAAATAAAATAAAACTTTTTTAAAAAGAGAGAAATGGATTTATCAAGTACTTTATGTAATTCTAAAACAAGGCCCAATTTTAAAAAGCACCAATACTGGGTAGAGGGAGGGCAATTAGTGGGAACACACCTACGGTGCATCTTAGCAGGGTACTGGCGAAACTTATTAAAGGTAGAGTATTAATGTCTTTATATATTGATCAAGGAAATGCCATGAAGGCTATCTGAAACAGTACGATCAAAATATTTCTGAATGTATATGAATCGTGCCCTGTGATTGCACCAATGTACATAATTATGATTCAATAAAATTATTTAAAAAAAATAAAATGAATATATAAGACTCTGTCTATTCACAGATTTCTAATTTGCTTGATTAAACTTTTACTTTTCTATGTACCAAACCAATATTGTCTACATTTCTGAAGTGTTGTGGAATGGTTTAAGGTTAAATTGCATGAATCCTTCAACTTTCTTTCCCTTACCCAAGATGACTTTTACTACTCTGGATCATTTGCATTTATATCTATATTTTAAAATCTATTTTGTAATTCATATATTATAAAAAGCCTTCTGGAATCATAATGGGATTACTTTAAAACTATAATTAAATTTGGTGAGAGCTGATACCTTAACAATATTGAGCTTTCTAATTCTTGACATTACTACAGTTTTGCATTTGCTTCCTATATTTAATATGTTTGTCTTAAGCTATTGAGCTTAAATATTTATCATATTGCTTTAAATTTCTTGCCTATTAATCTTAACATCTGCTTTATGTCAATGTTGTTTTCTATTGACTATTCCTCCCTTGTTACAAGTCTCATTTTTCTACTGGTCACATCCAGGTCTGTGGCCACTAATTCTTAATGATTATTCTTATCTTTTATTTTTTTTGAGGCAGAGTATTGCTCTGTTTCCCAGGCTAGATTACCTTAACCTCAGCCTCGCTGATAGAAATTTTAAACTCCTAGGCTCATGTGATCTTCTTGCCTCAGCCCCCCATGTAGCTGAGACTACAGGCCCGCACCACCATGACTGAATACTATTTCTATTTTTAGTAAAGACGGCTCTTGCTTTGGTCGGGCTGGTCTCCAACTCCTGAACTCCAGCGATCCTCCTGCCTTAACCTTCCAGAGAACTCGGATTATAGTTGTGAGCCTCCGTGCACAGCCTTAACATACATTCTTGAGTCCCTGTATAATGTAGGGGTATATGGCACACTTCCTGGGTGAAGGACTCAACTACATCTCAGAGTTGGGGCTTTACCATTCAAGCGCAAATGATGTAACCTAATTTTATATACCCTCATATTAACCTGAAAGAAAAAAAAGAATGTTGCATTTTTCACTCACAGACAGTTAGTGGATCAGGTTTATCTGTATGAGTATTTTAAGCTTTAAGTATTTTAGGTTACATCTATGGCAGCTCTTAATTTAGAGCTGAACTAGCCTTTCCCATAACATAGTCTTTCTAGCATTTAAACTAATTGTTCGGGATGTGAGGGAGTTCTCTTTACTCTTGCTAAATGGAACTCCTGTGTCTCTCAGATTCCTGTGACCTACCGAGTTTCCATTCAAGACAGAGATGATCAGCAACTGTCTCCTGCCAGGTTCTGTAGAATTTTGGCTGGTACAGGCACGCTAGTAACTCCAAAGAGCTAAAGGGATGTTATTACATTTCTGGAATTCCTTTTCTTTACAGCTTCCTTCTCTTTGATATTCTGCCCAAATTCCTGCTAACACAGCAGTTCATATGCCAATGTCTGTTTCTCCTGCTCATGTGAATCCTGTGTTCTGTTTGGATTAAATCTCCTTGCAGCTTATTTTGTTTATGCTCCCATAAAGAAAGCAAAAGTAACCCTAAATCTCACCTTGAATGTTTTCTTTTTGAAAAAGACCATAACTCTGTGCCAATAGTTATAAAATGTCTGAAACCTGATGTATTTTATCTGGTATTAGAATTTGCTGTAGGAGTTTCAAACCAGCTACAAAATCAAGATAAGAAGAACAATTATGCTATCTCATTTATCAAGTACTTATTTCTAATATCTATTGTTATAAATTGGGTAACATAAAGTGTAATAAAAAGCAAACTGCAATATAACTAAAATTCTATTTGTGAGAAAGCATCTACAACTAAATCAAAATTATAACACTTTTAGACAGAAATATACCAAATTTCCAAAAGAATCAACAAACAACAACAGGACAAGTCAGTCTGAAAGCAATTTCTAGTAATACGTGTTTCATGTATTTGCCGTATTTTTATGTATATAGTTCTCAAGTAATTAATCTCTTTTAAGAAGGCTCATTAATCACTGAGTTTTGAAACCCTTCTATTTCAGTGATACACACACACACACACACACACATACATATACACACGCTTTTCCAGATTCGAAAAAGAACTTTTGGAGTTTATATTAATGTATGTACCTCACAGATCACATAGTATTCATTTTACTAGACTGACTCTTCCTTTTACCGGGTACTTTAACCATAACCAGAAATCTTTTGTTAAGGTTAAATTATTTGTGCCAAGACCAATTTAAAAAGCTATTCCTAAAAAGAATGGATTGGTATGCGATTGCTGTCTGAGTTAGACCATTCCGTTATGTTACCACATGGAGCAGGTCACACAAAGGTCATTGGCAGGAAAAAAATATATAACCTTAAAACAGAATTATTGTTTATCCTTTTACTTTCCTAACATTGTGGTGAACCAATGCCAACTCCCAACCAAATGCACACAGAGAGGGCAGTAATGGCAATAATATTTCTGGTGGTTCATTTTAAACCTCTCCACAAGCAGGGAAATAAAAATGGTTTCCGATCCTGATAACGTGAAGCATATATTAAAGTTAAAATAAGAATCTGTGAAGTGAATCTCCCAGAAGTACAGCTCTGTAATTTAAGAATCATTTGGAAGTATGCTTTGTCTGAAAGTAATTAGTTGTAAAGAAAAGCAACATAAGGGTAAGACAACCAAAAGCAAAAGGTTTTTACACATAGATTCTCTGTCTCTCACATTATAATATATTAATATCTATTAACAAAAGGAGGAAAAGTAATGGAGAATATCATTTATGACACAGTACTAACTATTTTAAAGAGAAATTCCTTTGTATTTCTACCCATGCTTATGATAAGTTGAAAGTGTTGAAAGACAAGAAAAGTTTTTTTTTTCTCATTCTTATTATCCTTTTCTCTTTTTCATAGAGGAATTTTTTTTTTTTTTTGGTCTTGTGTTTTTTCAAGAGAGAAGTTGGAAGGCTGCATAACAGTAAATACAAACCAAGTCATACACAGTAGAAACTATGAAAACAAAGCTTCTTCCAGGTTTCATTTATTTGGACCTAGCCTCTGAGTCTATTTGGTAAGGCATTTATATTATTCATTTTTATTTGAATTATTTTATCTTGACTAGTACAGATACACTATAAGCCAAATTCTAGGGAACACTGCTTCAAAACTAAGTGCTCCATGATTTGTATATAATCTTTTTATAATAAAGTTGTAATAGAAGGTAAGGTAATGGGGCCATGGATAGGGGAGATATTTACTAGGGATGTCAAGCAAGTCTAGTTCTGAGCTCTGATTTCATGAATGGCCAAAACACACCTTTGAAACTTGACTTCTAACTTTCTGTGGTTGAGTCGCATGTTTCCCACAATGTATAATCTTAATTCAAGACTTTCTGTTGGAAGGAGATAACTAAAGCATTTTATTTTTTTCTGTCATGAATTTTCCATAATTTCTTCTTTTAAATTCTCCCACATATTAGTTTTTCAGTGGCAGGAATTTTCTCAGTTCCATATATTCAAGGGAGAAAAACCGGCTGTGGGGTGGTATGGCCGGCTACTTCCCCTTCCCTGTAACCGGGGATGAAGGCTAGTGGACAACACAAAGGATCATGTGAGAAATGATTCCAATCAGTAATCAAGTGGAATATTTTCAGAGCTGCTCTCCAAAAGAAAAAAAATAAAGATAAAAATGGAGGAAAGATTCCAAAAGAGGGTAAAGAGTAGGCAGAAATAAAAAAATCCATGAAGATGAAGTTGCTGTGCCCCATCTTCTATGTGAGGCCTTCTACCATTTACAGTAAGTAGTTCTCTCTCTGTTCCACAGATTTTTCTTCCATTTGTTTTATTAATTCCAGTTTAGTTCACGGAATGGCTATTCTCATGCTTCTCTCTCTGTTGGAAGGTAATGTGCTTAAGAGCTGTATCTATATTATTAATCTTTGTGCCTCCCTTCCCATAATAGAAGTCATTAGATAAAAGCAACATTAAAAACCTGGGATTAATTCTTTTAAAGATAAAACTATTTTTTTATTATTAATATAATAGAAACCTATTGTTAGCAATGGAAAAGTTAGATCTTTAAAGTGGAAAAGTGCAAAGGCAAAGACTCTACCAGCTTTTTACCATCATTAACATTTAGGTATGCATTCTTTCAAATCAGGAAGGAAGAGAGAGAGGAGAGAAAGGGCATCGGGCACACACACAAATGTATAAAACCTCTCTGAAGGTTTAGTATTGAAGAAAAGAATATATATATGTAGATATGTATATAGAACCCTCTTAGGTTTCTGCTTAGTTGATGGTCACCTATTTATTGCTCAGACTACATACTCAAGTATTAATTTTTTTCTGCAAATGATTTGTTGCAGGTACTCAGCAGAATCATGCACGCATATGTGAGTGAAAGGGGGCTGGGAAAAGGTGCCATCTGTCAAATAAAAGAGTGTAATGTTGGATGGTGCCTGTGGTTCAAAGGAGTAGGGCGCCGGCCCCATGTGCCAGAGGTGGTGGGTTCAAACCCAGCCCTGGCCAAAAACTGCAAAAAAAAAAAGATTGTAACATTAATTATCATGTAGTTTGTGTTCTAAAGTAGAAATATGGACAAAATGCTATTGCAGTAAAGCAAAACAAAAATAACTCTGAATAAATTAATATAAAATGGGAATCTATTGTTTCTAATCCAATCATATTGAGAATGCTATTTTATGAGCCCCACAATCCCTATCTTTCTTTTATCTGAAAAAAATATATCCAGCTTATTCAAATTAGTATTGACAACTGATTCACTCTATTTAGAGTTCAGTAAATGCCAGGACTCTGATAATTGCTTTACAAATAATCTTGTATAGTATTGAAAACAACTTGTGGATTTCGTGCCATCATTTATAATTGAAGATTTAAGAATCAGAAATATTAAGCTCAGGATTTCTCAGGTTTTCACTAACAACATTAAAGGACAAATCCGAATTTGCCTGGCACCAGATCGTAATCTAGTCTAGTACATTAAATTGCCTCCCTAAGTATTAAACTGCTTTATGGAGCTTCTCATATTTTGTTTTTGTTAAAGATAAAATTGTAGATACATATCAAAGCAATCCATTTTACTTTAATGTATAATCAGTACACTGATAAACTATATATAATTTAATAAAAATAAGTAATATTAAAATCATCTCCATAAGAGTATATTAAGCTATCCTCTTAATTGAGTACTTGGGTGGCGCCTATGGCTCAGTGAGTAGGGCGCTGGTCCCATATGCCACAGGTGGTGGGTTCAAACCCAGCCCCAGCCAAAAACTGCAAAAAAAAAAAAAAGTACAAAATATTAAATAAATAAATTATCTGGATTTGAATTATTAAATATATGATTTTAAAATGTTCTATATTGATACAAGTGTCAACTAGAATCAGCAGTTGTGTATTCATGAAAAATTATTTCCATAAGCCAAGCAGTAAGGTTTTATATATATGTAAACTTACTGCTTTTTAATATATATATAAAAAAGCATATATTTTTTATGTATATATAAATAGCATATTTTTTAATGTATATATAAAAAGCATATTTTTATGTATATGTATACATATAGTCATTTCAAATGCTTCTATACTATGTGTTTTAATATTTAACTAAGGAATATCAATAAATATACAAGTAACTAAGCAAGAAGTGATTTTGAAATTAAAGAGCACATTTATGGTCAGTTATTCAAATGCATAAGGGAAGAAAATAGAATGAAAATTTCTACTTTTCAAATAGAAAAACAAAAACCCATAGAAACAGATTAAAAGAAATATGAATTAATGAGAGATATCAGTGATCTATTGTGTTTAGCAATTAAGTGGCAAATACGAAATTTATTCTTTGTTTAGTATATAATTTTATGATAAATTATAATGAATTTCTCCAGATTAGCCCCTATGTAATCCAAATTAATTAAGACTATATTATAGATACAAACTCAGGAATATAAAAAAATCAGCTGCACCAATTTCTTTTATAAATAACACAAAAACCTAAGAGAGAAAATCTAAACAATTAATCACAGTATTGATTTTATATATAATTTTTAGTAGACAATACACAAGTGAACAAATTGATGTAGCATAAAAACAAAAAAAAATTCAAAATAAAATTTAAAAAATATTTTTAAGCCATGAAAGTTTTTGTGCAACACACTTAGGTATAAAACATAGTATTTTTGTGCTTCAGAGAAATTGTTTTAATTGCCCTCTTCCAGAGACCACATTCTCAAAATATTTATCTACCAAAGAAGTAGCATATATAAACAGGCATTTATTTTCTTTTATTTTTTAGAGACAGAGTCTCACTTTGCTGTCCTCGGTAGAGTGCTCTGACGTCACACAGCTCACAGCAACCTCCAGCTGTAAGGCTTAGGCGATTTTCTTGCCTCAGCCTCCCGACTAATTGGGACTATAGGTGCCAGCCACAATGCTGGATATTTTTTTGTTGCAGTTTGGCCGGGGCCAGGTTTGAACTCACCACCCTTGGTATATGAGACTGGTGCTCCACTGACTGAGCCACAGGCACCACCCACAGGCATTTATTTTCTAAGTTGATCAAATAAAGAATGATGTGATTAGAAATCACATTAAATTTATAAAATTCCAATTTAAATTGATTAGTCTTGGCAAATCAATGACTTTAAAATATTGAAAATAGCTCATGATTCTTATGGAGTATAATGCCAACTTCTAAAAAGACAGGCATTGTAGATGAGGAGACTCATTTAGATCACACTTCTCAATGTATAGATTAAAAAAAAAGACTTGAAAATTTTAAATAAACTTTTCAAGGTAATGTGGTGAGCTAAAAGAGCTAAAACTTCCTTCCTACTTCTCAGCAGATTGATCATACCATTATACAACAGAACTCTTTCTTTAAAAGGCTGAGAATGTAAAGGGTCAGGAAGGTCTATTTGTAAATATCTATGATGAACCTGGAAAATATTTCTCTGAATAAAAGGCATTTATAATTTGTATCATGGTGATATTATTTTAAATAGAGTAATTTACGAATCTGAATACTAATTTGATTCAAATATAGTGAAATATTTTTGTACATGATTTCTCCTGATGCTCTCCTTTCTAAGCATATCAATTATTTCTTCAATGCCATATACTTGAACTTAATGGTCCTTTCTTTCATATATAAAACAAATACCAAAATGTGTGGCTTTATTAATAATCATTTCAAAGCATATAAATAATGCCAAAATTTTAATTGGCTTTGAATATTCATTCAAGACAAGTGTTCTACTTTAGTTATTGCTTTAAGAAACATTATTATTATTTTAATTTACTAAAAAAGAGCGTATGGTGAGGAGAATGAATTCTGTTTAGCAGTTTTTATATGAGATTGGGAATAGCCATTATGCTGTCTTCTAATTTCTTTCTTTTGTGTGTTTTCTCCATTGTGGATGAGCACCAGTGATTTTGTGTATATTGGAATCACTGGTATAAAAACAAGCTCTACCATGAGGAATTTCCCCTTTGACCTCCAGCTTCTTCTCTCACCCCTGCTGTGATAAGCAGATCAGCTTTGAAAAAATTTAAGATTGGCTCGGTGCCTGTGGCTCAATGGGCTAAGGCGCCAGCCACATACACCTGAGCTGGCGGGTTTGAATCCAGCCCGGGCCCGCCAAACAACAATGACGGCTGCAACCAAAAAATGGCCGGGCGTTGTGGTGGGCACCTATAGTCCCAGCTACTTGGGAGGCAGAGGCAGGAGACTCGCTTGAGCCCAGGAATTGGAGGTTGCTGTGAGCAGTGAGGCCATGGCACTCCATCCAGGGTGATAGCTTGAGGCTCTGTCTCAAAAAAAAAAAAAAAAAAAATTTAAGATTTAATTTTGGTACCAGTTGAAAATGTATTCATCAAAGCTGTAGTAGTGGGTAAGCAGTCATCTCATTGAAGAAGACAAATAGAGCTCTTGCGGCAGATAGTTAAAGGAAGCAGTTCTCCTCATCTGGCATGCCAAACCACCACAGACAAGTCTTTCATTACAGTTCTTAATATATTTATATTTGGGTTGTCTCTTTATTTTATTTTACTTTATATTCTCCTTTCCTCCCCTCTTATTTTTTTTTTCTTTCCCCCTTGGCTAGGTTTTTATTTCTTTAGAATCCGTAGATACTGTCATAACAATTTTTTTAAAATTCCTTGCTCTTTTTATATTTAAACAATTAGAAGCAAAAGAAAAGTGAAACTTAACTATAAATAAACAGTCAGGAGTAGAAACAATAAAAAATAGTCTTCAAAATACAACCTTGGATTCTCATATTTTTTTGATCGATACTAACTGTACTTTAATATATTTATGATTAAACATGCCCAGTCACTTACCAAGTCATAGACACATCAGTCAGAGGTACATAAACTCTCACATCAACTATTACCATTGAAGACATCCTGACCTTCAGAAAGGTCAGGAAATAACTCTTTACATGATGGCATCACTTGATGAGGGTTTTTAGCATTGCTCTAAAATCTTCAAAAAATATTCCATCAAAGGCAATATGACTCCTTGGTTGAATTTATTCCTAGATATTTTTGTAGCTAATGTAAATGGAATTGCCTTCTTGATATTTTCAACTAAATTGTTACTGTTTTATAGATATCTTACTGATTTTTGTACATTGCTATTTTATTCTGTAACTTTACTAAATTTATTTATCAAATCCAAGTGATTTCTTTTGGAATCTTTAGGTTTTTCTAAATATAAGACCATATCATCAGAAAATAGAGATAATTTGAATTTCTCATTTCTAATTTGTATACCTTTCTTTCTTTCTTTTTCCTGATTTCTCTGGTTAGGACTGTCAGTACTATGTTGAATAAGAGTACTGAAAGTAGGCATCTGAAAACTATGAACCAACAATGAAAGAAATTGTGGATTACACAAACAAGTGGAATCACTTCCCATGGCCATGGATTGGAGGAATTAATATTGTTAAAATGTTCATACTGCCCAAAGCAACTTGCAAATTACATGAAATCTTATCAAAATACCAACATCATTTTTCACAGAATTAGAAAAACACTTCTAAAATTTATATGAAACCAATAATAGAGTGTGAATAGCCAATGGAATTCTAAGCAAAAAGAATAAGACTGGAGTTCAAATAATATTATAAATCTATATTACCACCAGATTAATATAGGAGAATAGAAAATCCATAAATATATCCACATATTTATAGCAATTGATCTTTGATAAAGCCAGTAAAAATATTCATTGGGGAAAGTATATCCTTTTAATGATACTGGGATAATTGGATCACCATAAGCAAAATAAAACTGGACCCGAACCTTTCACCATAGACAAAAAATAAACTCAAGATGGATTAAAGACTTAAATGTAGGACCTGAAACTGTAAAACTACTAGAAGAAAACCTAAAAAAAAGAAATCTCTTCTGAACATTGTCCTATTCAAGAAATTTATGATTAAGATCTCAAAAGTACAGACAACAAAAACATAGACAAATGAGACTTAATTAAACTACAAAGCTTCAGCACAAAAAAAGAAATAATTAATAGTGAACAATCTGTAGAATGGGAAAAAACTTTTGCAAATTATTATTCCAACAAGGGTCTGATTGATAGTCAAAACATACAATTTAATGAAAAAAAAAAACCCAAATAATTAAAGAGTTGGCAAAGGACCTGAATTAACATTTTTCAAAAGAAGATATACAAATGGCCAACTGGTATATGAAAAAATTCTCAACATCCCTAATCATTAGAGAAATCCAAGTTAAAACCACAGTGAGATATTATTTTATGGGAGTCAGAATGGCTGTTATTAAAAAAACAAAAAATCACAGATGTCAGTGAGGATACAGAGAAAAGGGAACTCATACAAAATTGGTATGAATGTTAATTAGTAAAACCTCTATTAAAAATGGGATGGAGATTGCTAAAGAACTGCTAAAATAGAACTGCCACTTAATCCAACAATCCCACTAGTGGGTATATATTCAAAGGAAAAGAAATTCATATATCAAATAGATATCTGCACATATATGTTTATCACCCTGCTATTCACAGTAGCAAGGATATGGAATCAACCTAAGTGTCCATCAGTGAATGAATAGATAAAGAAAATGTGGTATATATAATAGAACACGACTCAGCCATAAAAAAGAATGAAATCATGTCTTTTTGTAGCAACTTGGATGAATCTGAATAAGGTATCATTATCCTAAGTAAAACAAGCCAGGCACATCAAGTCAAATATCACATGTTCGAATATCACTCACAGAAGTGGGTGCTAAAAAATGTGTGTACATGAACATAGGGAGTGGAGTGACAGACAGTGGAGACTCAGAAGGATGAGGGATGGGAAGGGAGTGGATGATGAGAAATCACCTAACAGGTACAATGTGCTTTATTTGTGGGATGGATACCTTAAAAGCCTTGACTTGACTGACTACACAATTTATACTTGTAACAAAAATATACATGTACCCCATGAATTTGTACAAATAATAAATAAGTTATAAACGAGTAATATCAATCTTAAATTGCTCAGAATACAATGATTTTGTAGAAGATAAAAATAATTATGGCGAACTGTACAAGTAATGAATTAACAAAAGGAAATTTTTATTAAAATGCATTTGAATAATATAGCCATACATATTAGAAACTAGGATGTTTGAGTTAAATATATTCACATATTTCATCTTTTCAAAATTGAGTAGTTTCTGCTTGTTTTTGTTTGAAAATTTTTATTTATTTATTTATTTTTTTTTTTTTTTAGACAGAGCCTCAAGCTGTCACCCTGGATAGAGTGCTCTGGCATCACAGCTCACAGCAACCTCCAATTCCTGGGCTCAAGTAAGTCTCTTGCCTCTGCCTCCCAAGTAGCTGAGACTACTGGTGCCCACCACAACGCCCAGCC
>CAUYON010011099.1:0-38786 GCA_963573935.1 Arctocebus calabarensis
TGCAGTGATGTCACAGCTCACAGCAATCTCCAAATCTCGGTCTTAGGCAATTCTCTTGCCTCAGCCTCCCAAGTAGCTGGGACTAGGAGGCATCTGCAACAACACCTGGCTACTTTTTTGTTGCAGTTTGCTGGGGCCGGGTTTGAACCCGCCACCCTCAGTGTATGGGGCCAATGCCCTACTCACTGAGCCACAGGAGCCACTCGTGCCAGGCGTTCTACAATACAAAAGATACAGTTTCTTTGTTATTTTCTTTTTCTTTTCTTTTCTTTCTTTCTTTCTTTTTTTTTTTTTTTTGAGACAGAATCTCACTTGGTTACCCTTGGTAGAGGGCTATGATGTCTTAGCTCACAGCAACCTCCAACTCTTGGGTTCAAGTGATCCTCTTGCCTCAGCCTCCCAAGCATCTGGGACTAAAGGTGCCTTCCACAATGCCTGGCTATTTTTTAGACATGGGGTCTCACTGTAGCTCAGGGTGATCTCGAACCTGTTATCTCTGGCACTCCACCTGCCTTGGTTTCCCGGGTGCTGGAATTACAAGTGTGAGCCAGGATCCAATTTCTTTTTTTGCTTTTTTCTTTTCTTTTCTTTCTTTTTTTTTGAGACAAAGCTCAAGCCATCACCCTGAGTAGAGTGCTGTGACATCATAGCTCACAGCAACCTTCAACTTCTGGGCTCAAGCTATTCTCCTGCCTCCGCCTCCCAAGTGGGTTGGACTACAGGCACCTGCCACAACACCCGGCTATTTTTTTTGGTTGCAGCTGTCATTTTTGTCTGACGGGCCCGGGCTGGATTCAAACCTGCCACCTCAGGTGTGTGTGGCTGACACCTTAGCCGCCTGAGCCACAGGCGCCAAGCCAGGATCCAATTTCTTAATCAAATAAGTTGAAACATTAAAAAAAATCAGTGGTTAGATCTTTAGAATAAAAGAGATATAACATTTAAGAGTAAGTTAAAGAGTGGTTAAATCTAGAAATTACAATTAAAACTATAATCAGACACCAACACAAACCCACCACAGCAAAACCTCTAAAAATGCTCTCTTGGTCCATCTGGTGATGCTATAGTAACACACTGGAAATTGAGTAATTTACAAACACAGAAATTGATTCACTCACAGTTCTGCCAGCCAGTAATTCCAAGATCAAAGTTCCAGCATCTGGTGAAGGCCTTCGTGCTATGTTTTTGCATGGTGGAAGACAAAAAGCCAAGAAAGAGAATCTACTCCCACAAAGGCACAAATCATCTCCCAACTTTGAAGCAATGGGGATTAAGTTTTTGACACATTCACACCATAGCAGGTGAAAAACTTTAAGTGTTGGTAAGGATGTGGAACAGTTGAACTGTTACACACTGAAGGTTGGAATATGGATTGGAACAAACACTTTCAAGAGCTGTCAACATTCACTTAGCTGAACATACAAATACCCTATGACTCAGAATGCCACTCTTTAGTATATGACTAAGAGAAATAAAATAAATGACCTTCCAAAAGATAATACACAAGGAAATTCACAGCATTAGTTTCACAATAGGACAGAAATTGAAAAATGTGTGAATCCTCCCAGTGAATCTATAGATTGTGAAATACCAACACAATATAATATAATCCACCAATGAGATCGACCATCTGCAAATATAAAAAAAAGAAAATGAAAGCAACACACATATTACATTGTCGAAAAAGAGATAGACACATGCTGTATGAGTCCAGGAATTTTCTTCTAATGTCCTGGTGGAGTTTCATAAAGGAGAGGAAAACCAACACTCTAGTTCCTTTTATTTGAAGGCACTTAACGTCATCTTATATTTCCTGCAGATTTATGTGAGAGAAGCATCTTTCATCTGAGTTCTTTAAATGTGATGTACTACACATGACAAGAAGACCATTGCCATGTCTGATGGACAGGCAACACAGTGCAATACAGGAGACGCACACGGACTATAGTGACAGGCCTAACCCCCTAACTCTAAGGAGCCTTGAGTACTCACTACAAGACATTTGTTTCACCTGTTAAAGGGTGATCAGACCAACCCTACCGCCTAATCAATGAAGCACTGAATAATGTGATTTCTAACTGGAAATGTACTCTGAATTCCTAAAAGGGAATAGAATTCACCAGGGAAATCCACAGAATTTAACAGCTAAACTGTCTAAAGTATAGTAAATTTGATGATTATAAAGTTTTTAAAAATAATTATTATTCTTGTTTTCTAATTATAACCCTTTAGTGTTTCTTAAATAAATACTGCTTTACATGGGAGAAAGGCCACTGAACAATAGTCTTTACCCAAAAAATATATGGCCCCGTCTAACATCCACCACCATGGACTGACATAGTTCAGCATGTGGCTTTTTCTTTTCTTCCTAAGTGTACTGGTTAAGAGAGTGGGCTCTGAAGATAAACTAGGGGAAAATTTAGTTCTTAATAGCTATCTGACTTTTGAATACTTTTATTTTACTTTATAGTAACTTCAATGCCTTAGTTTAAGAACCCAACTTATGACATGCTTCCTGTAGAAGACAAATGTTTTTATGTATTTATTTAATTTTAAGACAGAGTCCCATTTTGTCAGCCTCAGTAGAGTGCTGTGGTATCACATCTCACAGCAAATTCCAGCTCTTGGACATAGGTGATTCTCTTGCCTCAGCTTCCCAAGTAGCTGGGACCACAGGTGCTCACCACAATGCCCAGCTGTTTTTTTTTTGTTGTTGTTGCAGTTTGGCCGGGGCCAGGTTTGAACCTGCCACCCTCGGTATATGAGGCCAGCGCCCTACTCACTGAGCCACAGGCACCGCATGACAAATCGGTTTTAAATACACATTACTTGACATTTTATTTTTTTGTAAACTTTTTTTTTTGAGATAGAATCTCAAGCTGTCACCCTGGGTAGAGTGCCATGGCATCACACCTCACAGAAACCTCCAATTCTTGGGTTCAAGTGATTGTCTTGCCCCAGTATTCTATTTGCAGTACAGACGGGGTCTTGTTCTTTGCTCAGGCTGGTCTTGAGCATGTGAGCTGAAGCAATTCACCCTCCTTGGCTACCCAGAATGCTTAGATTACAGGCGTGAGCCATTGTGCCCAAACTTGCATTTTAATATTAGAAGTGTAAGTGCTCATGAATCCCAGTACTTTAAATACCACACTGTAGATTGCAAACAACTATAACCCCTATGGAAAAGAATGGATAATCTTCAAAGTGCTAAAACTAGACCTTCCATTTGATCCACAATCTCATTACTAGGTATCTACTCAGAAGAAAAAAAAAACATTTTTACTGTAAGGAGATTTGTAATAGATTGCTTATCACAGCTCAATTTACAGTTGCCAAGATGTAGAAACAACCCAAGTGCTCATCAAACCATGAATGGATTAATAAACTGTGGTAAATATCTATTATGGAATACTATTCAGCCAGAAAAATGTAGACTTTACAGTATTTATAATTAAGCTGAACCACATTCTTCACAGTAAAGTAACTCAAGAATAGAGAAAGAAGCTAATACTAATTTGAAACTAGGAGATTAACAAGTATACACCCACATGAGAGGAAAAACACAATGAAAATCCAGAAGGCAGCAGGGGCAGAGGGAGAGGTGAGGAGGGAAGAGGCTCAGTAAACTTCCATCTAATGGGTACAATGCAGGGGTATATGGCACACTTCCTGGGTGAAGGACTCAAATGCAACTCAGGCTTTTCCTAACAAATGCAAACAATGTAACCTAATTAGATGTACCCTCATATTAATCAGAAATATTAGAAATAAAATAAAATATCCCACTGCAAAGTCATTAAAACACATGGTTTTCTGTGACCTTTGAGAATGAAAGAGCCTCTCTTTGCCTCAGCTTCTTCTTCTGTAAGGTGGGGGAAATTAACTATCCCTCCTTAATAGGTTGTTGCCTTGAAACCTAATTGAGTTAATATATATATAAATCCTTAGAATGTTGGTGTGGTTAGCACACAGTTAAAGATCAACAAATGTGAGTTTTTCTATCATATAAAATTTGCAGGCTGAGATTTTTATAGTTTTGGTAGTTTTATAGCAGGCATTTCTCTTTAATAAGCTTAATATTCTTTTTTATTTCAGATTAATACGAGGATGCAAATGCCTAGGTTACATCGTTTGCATTTACTAAGTAAAGCCCAAGTTGTAGTTGAGACCTTCACCCAGGAGGTGTGCCCTATACCCCTACACTGGTGGTGCCCGTTAGGTGAGAACTTTTAGCAAATGTCCCACTCTTTACCCCCTCATTCCCTCCCTTTTTCATCCTCCCCTCTTAGCCCCCCCCCATGGCTTGAAATTGTGTTCCTCTCATCTGTGGGTATGTTGTTGTTCATCTCCTGCTTTCATATTAGTACTGAATATATCAGTTAACTGATTGTCCATTCTTGTGATACTTTACTAAAGAGAATGTTCTTCAACTACATCCAGGTCAATACAACTCAATCCTATTCAATAGCCAATCTGAATAAGAGAAGAAAATAACAATGAAAAAGACATAAGGATTTAAAATGTTAGTGAACTGTGTCTCAAATCCACAGAGTGCCTTTAAAACATAATGAGAAACAGAACCAAATGGTGAAATTATCCAAGATGTAGACATTTCCCTGGCTTTGATCAGCTCACTTACGGTAGAAACAAATATCTGTTTTGTTTACAAGTAACCCCTGATAATTTTGATGAAATACTCCATGGATCTTGCTTAAAACATCTTGAAATCAATATCTGAGATTTGACTACCCTTAATTTCATGCCCACCATGCAGAATTCTGACACAACTGGAGCATCTCTGTGCCTATAATCATTTGAATGTGCACTGGAACTTTCCTCCCACCTAAGACCACAGAATGCTTTCCAATATGGAATCACAATTAAAATCCATGGTATAACTGAGTTGGCAGGAATGGGAATTTTTATCCTCTAGTATAAACAAGGATGGTCAAAAGGTAGACACTGACCGTTAATTCCCAAGGAAAGAAGCCTGATGTCTGCACTCTTGCTCCAGGAATTTGTTTAGCAGATGCCACAATGCACTTTGGTGTTTTTCTATGAGCTCCTAATCTAGGGAACTTTCCATACCCCAGTTGGATGTTACACTACAAAAGGGAGAAATAGGATTTTATTAGAAAGCATATGGAATAGAAAAGGAAGTATGAGGATGGAAAAACACATGAAACACAGGGGATGAGGTGATGTCTTTCCTATCCCCTCTCAATTAACTGTTAGCCGTGTACTGATGCTTTTCCCAGCTCCCTCACACAACACCTGCCCTACATAGCAGTGACACTGAAACTCACAAATAATGGACATGGGGGCTGATCTTTGTTTGTTGTTGCATCTCCAATTATTTTTCCCAGTAGTCATATTATTACGTTAATGTCAGATTTTTGTCACATTGACAGAATGATGGAGGCAATGTTGGAGTGATGTAGTTTAATTTCTTGAGGACTTATTTTTTTTTTTATTTTTTTGAGGCAGAGTCTCACTATGTTACCCTCAGTAGAGTGCTGTGGCATCACAGGTCACAGCAACCTGAAACTACTGGACTTAAGTGATTCTCTTGCCTCAGCAACCCAAGTAGCTGGGACTACGGGCACCCAGCACAATGTCCGGCTATCTTCTGTTGTAGTTGTCATTGTTGTTTAGCAGACTTGGGTCGGGTTTGAACGCTTACACATCTACAGTGGTCCAGACAGTATCCTGTTTGTATCAAGATAGAAAAATTGATTAAGTAAGTAAAATAAACTATACAGATAAAGTTCCATACCTATGAACATATGTACAGTTGATTTTTGAGAAAGTTGCAACAATGAGTTGATGGAAAAAGGATCATCTTTACAAGAAATTGTGCTGGAAAAAATGCATATCTATATTCACAATACAAACTGTGATTTATATGTTGTATCACATACAAAAGATAACTCCAAATGGATCATAGATGTAAAGAGCAAACATAAGGTGATAAACCTCTGACCACAAAACACAGGAGACAATCCTTGTGATGTTTGAGTATGGAAGATTTCATAGATGAGACACCAAAATCCGAATTCATAAGTGAAGAAATCAATAAACTGGACTTCCTCAAAGATAAACATTTCAGCTCCTCCAAATACACAGTTGATTGGTTTTCTCTCACTGGGAAAAAATGTTGGACAATCACATACCTGATAAAGTACTAGTATCCAGAATACAGAAAATTTTACAAAAGTCCATATATGATGGGGAAAAACCCTCCAATAAATAAATGGCCAAAATATTTGAACAGACACGTCGTTAAAGAAAATATACGAATGTCAAATAAGCACAAGAAAAGTTGATTAACAGCATTGATCAGGAGGGAAAGCTAAATGAAATCTACAAGGGGATACTATTACCAAAATTCAAAAGATTGACTACACCAAGCAATGACATGTTTCTGGAGGATGAAACTCTCATTCACTGCTGGTGACAACGAAAAGTAGTACAGCTACTTGGAAACAGTTTGGCACTTTCTTAAAGTGTTAATCTTAAATGTATCATGTCATCCAGTCTTTGTACTCCTACATATTTACACTTGAGAAAGAAAGCATATTTCCATGAAAAGACTTATTCAGACCTGCTCAGAGCAGCTTCATTTAAAAGAACCCCAAACTGGAAGCAATGCAAATATCCATCAAAAAGGTAATGGATACTACAATACCTAATGTGGCCATGTGCCAGAATAGTAGTCAGCAACCAAAAAGGAATGAACCATTGATATAGGAAAAAAAAAATTGGTAAGCCTACAAATAAATAAGCCTAATTTAAAAAGCCAGATATGGCTAAAAAAGAGAAATACATCACAAAACACTGGTATGATTCCATTTCAATAAATTTCTTAAAAATGAAACCTAATATTCAGCGACAGAAATGCTGTGTTTTTTAGGCATCAGGGCAGTGGGAGGATAGGAGTCAAGGTCTTGAAGAACTGAAAAATGTCACATCTTGTTAAATAATCATAATGAAATTTAGGCCCATCACTTAGATTTATTCTAAGGTACCTGGCTGGATATCACTTATAATAAGCTATAAGGTAATTATTACTTCTTGTACCTGCCAGTTCGACATTTTAAACTAACATTTCATAGATTCCTGGCTTCAAAAATATTTCTTTATAGAATGGATAAAAAAGTGGTGACCGTTGAAGAATGCGTACTACAATCTCAAAATACTAGGAAAACCATCTAATGAGTCATATATTTTGAGACCCATCTGACAGACACATTGGAATCTCTGACTGTTATTAAAACCCAGTCTTTTCACAATTCTGGTCCCAACAATCCTGTGGTGTGTGTTCTCACCCCATTTTACAGAGGGGGAAGATGGGCTTGGACAGAGTCATTACCTCTCTCATCCTCCCACGCCCGCCTTACAGGGAAAGTAACTCCAGGACGCCCCGGGGCAGGATGCTACACTCACTGTGTCCAGGGGAGTCCCACATCTCTCCCTACTGAGCCTGCTAGAGGCCAAGTCCCAGAGCAGGAACCAAGAGACCTGGAACTCGGATCTGTTCGTCTCCCTACACCCCAGGGCGTTTCAGCCCACGCTGTGGAACACCCGCACCTGCAACCTGAGCGCAGAACCCGGCTCTTCTTACCAAGTCAAGTTACTTGATGGGAAAAAGTCCTCACTGTCGCCATAATGATGTCATGTTCCTATGGCACCTGGTAGGAAAAAATCGTCACAATTGCAAAAACACATCAGATGTCTATAGCAACTGTGATGCGCAGGCTCCTTCTCCACACCTGAAAAATCTCCAGACGTTCCTAAGAACTGAGTGGTGAGGTTAGAAGGAGAGACTGTGGGTACCCAGCCCAGGCCATCTCCCTTCAAAACTCTCCATGATAAACTGCCCTGCAGGGGCCCTTGTTCTACTGTGTCCTGTCGTGGGGTGAGGGATGTCTTCAGATAGGCCCACGCTCCACTCTCCTTCCTGCGTTTCATCAGCTCCTGGAGTATTCTTAGGGTCCTGCTTCTCAGAGCTTACATCTTTAAAGGGCCCCCACAGTACCTCCCTGCTCCTAGTCTTACCTGTACACCAACTGGAAAATATGACAGAAGAAGAAGAACATTACATCGACCTCATTCATTTATTATAAAAGTGAGACTGGAGAATGGAACTTGGATTTGTTGACACGTGGGCTTCCTGTAAATAGTCACAGAATTGCAAGGACTTCTCCACTAAGCAGTGCTGCCCTGGGACAGTCACAAACACCAAGAACTTCAATGTATATCTAGCTGTTGCCTGCTGGAGGAGTTTTGTATCTGTGTGTCCAAAGAATGTGACTTCCTTCTCCCTATAGCAGGAGAGAATTTTTCAGGACATCTTCTGTGAGAAACACTTCCAAAATCCCCCTTGTCCCAATTGCATACTCATCAAGCAACATGCGGAATCTATGACTTCCACATGGTTCAGGGACCTGTTTGTAGTAGTGTAGGCTCATTTTATGGAGGAGGTTTTAAATGGGGTCCAAATCCTGAGAGTATATTCAAAATTATTTGTCATGAAAATTTTTTATGGAAATCCCTTCAGGATGGAATTGAGGAAATGTGGAGAAATCAATACCCCCATGTAATCTCAGACAGAGAATATATTCCAAATTATATAAAAACTCAGTTAAAGCTTTGATGGGATTCATGCTATCCCCAAATATGGGACTTTGTCATTTAAAAAGAGAAGCAGGAAGATGAATCTCTCCTTCCCCGTCCTAACTCCACTGGATGACTCTGCAAACATAGAGTAAGCGCCCACTTTTATACACTATGTGGATCTGTGTGAGCATATTTTCTTGCCTGTTATCATATTTCCAGAAGCTCTCTAGGAAACAGTTATGCTTTCATGGTTATGTAGTTTAGGTTTAAGTTTCTTCCAGGAGCAGAAGCTACAAGTGGGCTGGGAAAGAAACTAATACTTCGAGGGCCTGCTACTGGCCAGACACTGGGAGGCATTTTCCATACTGTTTCTCTAACTCCTTGCAGTGGTTCTGTAAGTTAGGTATCAGTATGGCATGTGGAAACTCATTCCTTCCCCAAGGCAGGCTCTCCTGGGGCTCAGAGGGGTTAAGTGCAATTTCCAAGGGCACATGCCTGGTAAGAGAGAGCATGGTTATTCTAATTCAGAGTAATCAGACTCCAAAGCTGAGTGAGACTCTCAACCTATGCACATAGGTATGGGGAGTAACATTTGCCCTTCTCTGGAGCAGGTCATCTCAATCTTGGCATTATTGCCATTTTGGGCCAGAAAATTCTAGGCATCATAGTATTTCATCAGCACTCTGGGGCTCTAGTCATGAGATTTTAGTAGTACCCTACTTGCAACTACCAAAAATGTCTTCAGGCATTTGTACTTGTCCCTAGAGGTAGGAAGCACAACTTGTTTTGCTTGAGAAGCACTGCTTTACATACTCAGGATAAAGTGAAAGATGTTGATCAAGATCTGGCAATAAGGAATGTTATCCTACAACTTCCTTCCTTCAGTTCTTGTTTTTTTTTTTTAGTCAAAGTCTCACTTTGTCACCCTCAGTATAGTGGCGTGGCATCACAGCTCACAGCCACCTTAAACTCTTGGGCTTAAACGATTCTCTTGCCTTAGCCTCCCAAGTAGCTGGGACTATAGGTGCCCACAACAATGACCCACTATTTTTAAAGATGAGGTCTCGCTGTGGCTGAGGCTGATCTCAAGCTGGTGAGTTCAGGCAATCCACCTGCCTCAGGCTCATAGAGTGCTAGGATTTCAGGCCCGAGACACTGTGCCTAGACCCATCCTTCATTTCTGAGCCTGCATTTAGTAAGAGAGAAGGAATAGGAAACAAAACAATAACAGGGGAAAACAAAAAGGAGGGGAATATTGTTGTCCTTACACACACACACACAGAAAAACGTACTTAGACATTCTGAGACACCAACTTGGTTTTGTTATCACATGAATAGCATTCTCTCACGATAGTATTACAGTGCAAGTAGCTACAGGAAGTCAGCCTGATCTGCGCCCATTAGCAGGGCAAAAACTCTGAAAAGCTGCCATCACACAGTATAGATAATACAGCATATCAGAATCCTCCAAATGACCAGGGTGGTGGAAGGGGTAGAGTGACATAGGACTACATAAATTAAAATGTTATGGCCTAGAAAATAATAGTAATGATATTTAGCTCTATCTGGTTATTTAAAGGAATGTGGCTAGGTATCATTATAATAAAACAAACTATAAGGTAAATATAATTTTTGGAAATAATTATTGTACCTGACATTTTGACATTTTAAACTAACATTCAGTAGATTCCTGGCTTCTAAAAAACATTTCATTATAGAATGGATTAAAAAAGTGGTGACCATTGAAGAATGCATATTACAATCTCAAATTGTTGGGAGAACCATCCAATCAACTGCATGTTTCCCTAAGAGGTATGTGGGAAACTCTGATTATTCTTTAAGCAGGTATTATCACAATCTTGGTTCCAGCAATCCAGTGGTGAACATTCTTATGCCCTTTACAGATGGGGAAACTGGGCTGAGAGAGTTAACTGTCCCGTCCTCCTGCTCCAGGCCTCTGCATGGAAAGTAGCTCCAGAACACCCTGGAGCAAGACACTGCACTGACCCGGGACATGAGGGTCCCAAATCTCTTTGCCTCAGGAGACAGCAGGGCACGGAGTCCCGAAGTGGAAACCAGGAGACTTGGACCTGGGATCCGTTCGTCTCTCCACACCCAAGGCAGTTCAACCCCTGCACCTTCAGCTGAGTCCCAAACTCGTGAAGGCAGGACCCTGCTCTTCTTACCAGACCATGTTGGTCTCTATGAAAAGGTCATCATGGTTGCCATTATGACGTTAGGTTTCTGTGGCGAGCGCGATCTGCAGCCTGGACATTGACACTTGAACAGCCTCTGGAATCCTCATATCCTGATTGGTGAGTTTGAAAGGAGAAAGGCAACTGAACAGCCCATGTCTTCTCCCCTCAAGATTTTTGGGACTGACTCAGTGCCTGTGACCCAGTGTTTAGAGCGCCGGCCACATACATCCGGGCTAGCAGGTTCAAACCCAGCTCAGGCCTGCTAAACAGTGACAACTATAACAACAAAAAAAAAATACCTGGACATTGTGGCCAGTGCCTGTAGTCCCTGCTACTTGGGAGGCTGAGGCAAGAGAATCACTTAAGCCCAAGAGCTTGAGGTTGCTGGGAGCTGTGTCTCCACAGCACTATACCCAAGGTAAGAAAGTGAGACTGTCTCAAAAAAAAAAAAAAAAAATATATATATATATATATATATAAAGATTTTTGGTAGTAAGCTGTCCTTGAGGGGCACATTAGCTACTCCGCCCTCAGGGGTGGACTTTTCAGTAGACCCCACAGCTTTACTCTCCCAAGGTTCACTGGCTCCTTTACTCTTCCTAAGGTTTTGTTTCACAATGCTGGCTTGAATCTTTAAGCCCCCCGCCCCAGTATCCTCCTCCTCTTAGTCTGAGCTCTAAACTAACTTAGAATCGGGACAAAAGGAGAGAAGAACGCAATGACTTCAATTCTTATAAAGGTGATACTGAAGACTGTGAGGTAAATTTGCTGCCACATGGGCTTCCTAGGAATGAACTCCAGATTTGGACAGACTTTTCCACCCAGCAGTGCTGTATTGGGATAGTCACAGAGGTCAGGGACTGCCCTGTATCCTACCTGCTCTCTGCTGAAAGAGCCTGTGCAAGTGTGCCTTGGGAAAGTCATTTTACTTCCTAAAGCCTATCCCTATAGCAGGAGAAGATGTTTCAGGATAATGAACTACTTCTCAATGTAAATAAATTTCCCTGACTGGATTGGATACTCAAATCCAGTCTGAGTCCAGGGAACTGTCTGTAGACACAGCCATTCTGTTCCTTAACAGGAGTGATTGCACAGAAAGACAATGACTGAAACAATGGGAATTGTCAAAGAGGAAGGAGTTTATTTCAGAAAATGCATCAGCTGGGAGAGGGAGGCACAGACTACCTCAAATCCCTCTCCCTGATCTTAGCAAGATTGAGGGATTTTTGTGGTGGTGAAAATCAATAATGCATACAGGGAGTGAACACCATTGCATGATTTGGGTATAGTACAGGGCACACAAGGGCAGTGAGGAATCCTGCTAGTACATCCATCCCATGAACAAAAAATGGTGGACAAATCCCTCCCCAGAGTGGAGTTTTTCGTATTATAAGGGGGTAGTGGTTAATCATTCTTTTAGCCTTGGGGTTAATCATTCTTTTAGCCCTGTGAGCAGGCTCAGTGGTTCTTGAGCACAATCTTTAGTGGTCTATTGCTTATCTTGTCTTTCTCTGGACAATCTGGCAGAGTAATTTGCTGTAGTTATCTCAGGGATACAGAGAGGTTCTGCTATTCCTGGGAAAAACTCAAAATAATTGCCTCATGTACAGAAAGTTACAAAGTTCTTTTAGGTAGTTTCTACTGAAAACTCTCTGTCTTTTCTCTGCTTTTCCCAAGACTGCTGTTGCCAGGCCACTGGAGATAAGATAACTAACGCTCATTGTTTCATCCCTGTCAAGAGAAGGCCACTTAGATGCCTGTTTAAGTTCTGACATGGACACTGAAAACTCCTTTTGGAATATGAGGGAGCTTAGACACTTGAGAATTATAAAATTTTGCTTATAAAGCCGGTTACCTTTGTGAATAAGTCTGATCATGGATATATGCTTTCTTTCTCAAGGGTAAATACTTAGGAGTGAAATGGCTGGAATGCATGACAGATGTAAGAATAACATTATAAGAAAGTGCTGACCTGTTGCCAAGTGTTTCTACCATTTTTCATGGCCATCAGAAGTGTACATATTTTCATGTGCTTATTTGATATTTGTATATTTTCTTTAGTGGAATGTCCATTCAAATATTTAACCCTTTTATTTACAGGATATCTATTTTATGGAGTTTTATAATATATTCTATTTTCTGCATATAACTCATTTATTCGATACACCATTTTCAATTTTTTTTCCATCATGTGTTTTTTTTTTCATTTTCCTAAGTATGTACCAGGAAGAAGCAAAGTTTTAACTTTGAAGATGTCCATTTTATAGCTTTCTTCAATTATTGATAGTGATTTTGTTGTCTCATCTATATAATCTTCCCTTAACCGAAAGTTATAGGATTTTGTCCTATATTTTCTGCAAGTAATTTTTTGTGCTTATGATTTAAGTCGAGATCTATAATCCATTTTGGGTTAAGTATTGAATATGATATGGTAATAAATCACAGTTTACATTTATCAATATGGATATTCACTTGTCCCAGCCAAATTTGTTGAAAAGCCTGTCTTTTCCTTATGAATTACCTTTGTGTTTTTTCTAAATATCAGTTGTCTATATAGGTGTGGGTATGGATTTCTGTATTCTTCATTTTGTTATAGTTATCTACTCTTCTATATGTGATATCTGTAGTGCACTGTCTGAATTACAGTTGGTGTATAGTATAAGAAATACTGTTTTTTATTTTGTTTTGTATTTCTTCCAAGACAGAGTCTTACTCTGATGCCCAGGCTAGAGTGCCATAGCATCAGCCTCGTTCATAGCAACCTCAAACTCCTGGGTTCAAGCACTGATCCTGCTTCAGCCTCCCAAGTACCTGGGAATACAGACACCCATGACAATGCCTGCCTAATTTTTTCTATTTTTAGTAAAGATGGGGGGCTCTCATTCTCTCTCAGCGTAGTCTCAAACTCCTGACCTCAATCAATCTGCCCATGTTGGCATCCCAGAGTGTTAGGATTATGCGTGTGAGCCCACTGTGTCCAGCCTAAACTCAGGTAGTGTTTATCTTCCAACTTAGTTCTTTTTCAAAGCTATTTTCACAGTTTAGGTCCTTTGTATTTTTACATGAATTTTATAATGAGCAAGCATTCCAATTCCTTTACCAAAATGTATGTTAGGATTTTTCTTGAGGTTGCAGTATATCTAGACTTTACATTAAGGATAACAGACGTCTTAGCAATACTACCTTCCAACTCATGAGGACACTATGTCTCTCTGTTGACTTAGATCTTTAATTACTCTTACCGGTGTTTTGTAGTGTTCAATGAACAAGTATTTCACATGTATGGACAGACTATTCCTTATTATTTCACAATTCTTGTTGACTTATAAATGGTACTATCGTTCATTGCACTTTTCATGCATTTTATTTTCATTGGGCTGTCAGCAGTCAAATGTTTAACAATGGCTGGTGAGGAATCTTTGAGGTTGAAATTTTAGGCTTCTTATCATAGGAAGAAAAAGATCATTGACCCTTAACTTGTACTTGCTATGTTTTCTTCTCTGCTTATATATTTTTTGTTGATAATTTTATTATTCATTCCTGTTTTTTGAGTATTTACATGGATATTATATTCTTTTCTTCAGATTATTATGGGGGTACCTACATTTTGGTTACATAATTTGCTCTTATACAGTTAAAGTCAGAGTTATAGTGTGTCCTTCACCCAGAAAGTATAATATATGTGAGCAATGTACCTATTGGTTAGGAATTTACCCATCCCCTTTCATCCCTCCTCCAACTTGAATTTTATTGACTTCTTTTTTCGTATGAGCATATACATGTTGATAAACTCAGTCCAATATAGTAGTGAGTACATGTGGTGTTTGTTTTTCCATCCTTGTAGTTCTTCACTAAGAAGAGTGGTCTCTAATTGCATCCAGATTGTTACAGGAGACACTAGATCTCCAACTTTCATGGCTGAATAATATTCCATGGTATACATATACCAAACTTTATTAATCCATTCATGTATTGAAGAGCACTTGGGTTGTTTCCATATCTTTGCACTTGGGAATTGTGCTGAGGTAAACATTTGGGTGCAAGTCTTTGTGATAAAATGATGTTACTAGCTGTGTAGTGAAATGGGGGAGTAAAATGTTCAGAGACAGGTCTACAGATAACCTCTAGAAAAATCCATTACTGAAATAGTTTAAGTAGATTTCAACTTCATATTTGACATCAGAATTAAATCTATTGAATGGTGATGTATTTCTTCTTTATACTCAGCATTCCACCTATATGAATTCCTGTGATCTTGGGAGGTGAGATGGGTGTGGGATGGAGCACGTATGTAGGTATGTATGAATGTGTATGTTGCCAAAATTGCCAGGAATGTTTATTGTGAGGGATAATGAGATTATACTCTGCATGTCAGTCCTGTTCCATTCCTAGCACATATTAGCAATGTAAACTACGGGAAAAAAGTCAAGTTTTTAAAGAATGAAAGTTAGTTTTATTCAGTCTTACTGAGGACTGAAACCCAGGAGAGCCTTTCAGAGTTTGTGTTGGACTCCTCCAAAGTCATGTTTCAGCCCACAGTTTGTATATAGGTGGCTGCAGTTCTGCATGTGCTCAGAAGTCATATAAAACATGGTCAAAAGCTACATGAGTGTAAAATCTTGTCGAAGCATGGATTCAGGGCAGTGCCTGTGGCTCAGTAAGTAAGTCGCTGGCCCCATATACTGAGGGAGGTGGGTTCAAACCCGGCCCCAGCCAAACTGCAACAACAACAAAAAAAATACTTGGGTGCAGTGGTGGGTACCTGAAGTCCCAGCTACTTGGGAGGCTGAGGCAAGAAAATTACCTAAGCCCAGGAGCTGGAAATTGCTGTGATCTGTGATGCCATGCCACTCTACCCAGTGTGACAAAGTGAAAAAAAAAAATTAAAGCTTGGATTCAAGGGTACATCTGGTTATAGATTACAGAAAGACAGTCATTAAATCTGTCAGCCATTATTTTATGTATAGGAAAAGACAAGGGCTAGGATCATAGAACTTTACATTTTATTTGTTTGTTTGTTTAGCACTGTATGTTTTTGGGAATAAAGATGTGAAAAGCTCCTGCCCTTGAGGTGTTTTGTGGTGGTGACAAATATAGAAATACACAATTATAAAAAGTATGACTACACAGTCACCAGGTATGTGTAAGAGGTATAAAATCAAGAATCAGTGTTTCTCTACAGGCTCTTGGGGGAATAGTAGTAGATGTTTCATTAAAGGAACCTGGGGAAAAATTACATTATATATTTTAAAGGTTTTTTTATTGTTTGGGATTCATTGAGGATACAAATAATTAGGTTACACTGATTGCATTTGTTAGATAAAGTCCCTCTCATAATTGTGTCCCATCCCCAAGTGGTTTGCCATACACTGTGACACCCCAATCCCCCTTCCTCCACTTGTTTCCCCACTTTCTCATTCCCCTTTTCCCCCTTGTATTAGCTCATCTACTGCCTTCATATTAGAACAGAGTACATTGGATTCTTGCTTGTCAAGTCTTGTGATGCTTTACTAAGAAGAATGTGTTCCACCTCCATCTAGTTTTACACAAAAGATGTGAATTCTCCATGTTTTTTAGTGGCTGAACAGTACTCCATGGTACACATACACCACAGCTTGTTAATCCATTCTTGGATTGGTGAGCATTTAGGCCATTTCCACATTTTGGCAATTGTAAATTGAGCTGTGATAAACAGTCTGGTGCAAATGTCCTTGTGATTAAAGGGTATTTTTTCTTCTGGATAGATGCCTGGTAATGAGATTGCAGGATCAAATGGCATGTCTAATTTGAATTCTTTGAACACTCTCCATACTGCATTCCAAAAAGATTGTATTAGTTTGCAGTCCCACCAGCAGTGTAAGAATGCTCCCTTCTCTCCACATCCATGCCAGCATATGCAGCTTTGAGACTTTGTGATGCAAGCCATTTGCACTGGAGTTAGGTGATATCTCAGAGTATTTTTTTTTTTCTGTCATAGCAATTTCACTGAAACTTTTATTGCCTCTGTTGTAATGAGAAAGGGATTGTAAAAAACACAATTGACTTACAGAGATACACAGATGATATTCACTAAAGATAATCTTGATCTCAAGTATTTTTATATGTGGGCACTTCTTATTTTATACATTTTACTATTTAAAAAGCATTACATTTTAAAATGTGTACCTGTTTTGACATTTGACAAAAATGAAACTGTACCTGTGGTTCAGCTTATTTATTTTTATTTTTTTAATTAAATCATAGCTGTGTACAATAATGCAATCATGGAGTACAATGTGCTAGTTCCATATACAGTCTGAAATATTTTCACTGAACTGGTTAACTTAGCCTTCATGGCATTTTCTTAGTTATTGTGTTCAAACCCTTACACTCCACATTTAGTAAATTTCACCTGCACCTTTCTAAGATGCACCCTAGGTGTGCACCCACCCATCACCCTCCTTCCACCTTTCCTCCCCGTCCCTTGCCCTCCCTTTCCCCCTTCCCCATATTCTTCTACTGAGATTGGGTTATAGCCTTCGTATGGAAGCTATAACTTAGTTTCATATTAGGGCTGAGTACATTGGGTAATTTTTCTTCCATTCTTGGGATACCTTGCTAAGAAGAATATTTTCCAGCTCCATCCATGTAAACATGAAAGAGATATAGTCTCCATCTTTCTTTATGGCTGCATAATATTCCATGGTGTACAAATACCACAATTTATTAATCCATTCATGAGTCAATGGGCACTTGGGTTTTTACATGACTTAAAAATTACGAATTGAGCTGCAATAAAAATTCTGGTACAAATGTCTTTGTTATAATGCAATTTTTGGTCTTCTGGATATATACCTAGTAGAGGAATTATAGAATCGAATGGCAGGTCTATTTTTAGATCTCTAAGTATTCTCCAAACAGTTTAAAACAAAGGATCAATATGGAGAATTTACCAGAATGAAGACTGAAATGCTTATGAATTAAAGCAATTCAAGATGTGTGTCTCTCTGTCAATCTCTATCACAAACTTTCTCTCCCTTTAAAACACACACAGCAACATATGTGTGAGCATTTTTTAGTACAAATATTCCCTGTAACCAGACATTTATCTTCAGAACAATCGCACCACATTAAATTGGTCTTCTCTTTTCAACCCTAGTAAATGTTTTAATTCTATTATGCCATCATCGTGAAAAACCTCAACTTGTATGCTACATAATTATAGTCAAACCTTTATGCATTTTTTTATAATTACACACTAATTATAAATGTTTAGTAGCAAATTGATGACAAACACTATTTGGTTGAAAAGGTTTTGCATTTAAAAGAAAAAAAATCTGTAAAACCCAAGGCACTAGGCCATGAACGAATATCAGACTTTTACAGAAAACAATTTATATTGGGAAAAAAATAACTAATGAGATCTCATTTCAAAGCACAGAATACTTGAATTAATCAATCTGAAAACAACACGATAACTCAAAATATTCTAAATAGGAAACAAAACAGTACATATATATATGTATGTGTGTGTGTGTATATCTTTTAAAATATTTTTCATAATTGAAGTTCCTCCTTCTATTTGCAAAAATGACATCAGGAAATACTGAAAGCAGCAGGATTCTTCTTTTTTTCTTTTTTTTTCTTTTTTTTATTGAATCATAGCTGTGTACATTAGTTCACTCATGGGGTACAGTGTGTGGGCTTCATATACAATCTGAGATATTTTCATCTGCCTGTTTGAGATAACATTCATGAGATTTTCTCATTTACTGTGTGAAAACATTTTTGTTCTGCATTTAGTAGTTTTCTCCTGACCCTTCAAAGATGCACCTCAAGTGTGTTCTCACCCTTTATCCTCTCTCCCCCCACCCTCTCCCTCCACTTCCCTCCCTCTCCCCTTTCCCCGTCTTCTTGTGCAATAATTGGGTTGTAGCCTTCACGTGAAAGATATAAATGTGCTTCATATTAGGGCTGTATACATTGGATAAAGTTTCTTCCATTCTTGAGACACTTTACTAAGGAGGATGTGTTCCAGCTCCATCCATGTAAGTATGAACGAGGAAAAGTCACCATCTTTCTTTAAAGATGCATAATATTCCATGGTATACATCTACAATTTATTAATCCATTCATGGATCGATGGGCACTTGGGCTTCTTCCACGACTTAGCAATTATGAATTGGGCTGCAATAAACAATCTGGTACAGATATCTTTGTTGTACCGTGATTTTTGGTCATCTGGGTATATACCAAGTAAAGGATATGATATCTCTTTTTGACTCAACATGTGACTTTCTCCTTACTTTACTGTATGGGGAGTGGGGGGTGGTCATTAAGCCATCACTTCTGGTACATCAACACGACCCCCAGCACCACCACTGAATTCTAACCTCACTTGTCAGCTGCCCCTTCCCCTGCCTATGGACTTGTGACACATACCCAAAATGCATCCCCACCCCAAACTCCTGCTTTCCTCCTATCCCAAACTTTCTTCACCCCCATTCTTCCTCAGGAAACATCAGCTCCACTTTGGCAGTCCCTTAGGCCAAACATCCTGAGATTATCCTAAACTGTCTCTTTTTCTCACACTCTATATCCAACCTACCAGCAGAAGCCATCATTCCTGCCTTAAAATACGTCCACAATCTGACCTTTTCTTACCGGCTCTGTCATGTCCAACCTGACCCAAACCATCATCGCCTCTGCGCCTGCAGCACCTAACAGCCTTCCACACCCAGAGATGTTCTTGCCCTCTGCTGTATGCTGTGCACAGCAACCAGAGAGATCCTTGCAAAGCCTAAGACAAGGTATGGCCCTTTTTTGCTCAAAAACCACAGAAAGTCTCCAACTCATTCAGAGTACAAGCCCAGCTCTTACCCACCATCAGAAAGCCACCTTTAAAAGAATGGTTCAACACCAAACAGACAGAGAGCCCATCAGGGTCTAGCAGAAAGGAGTAACTGGCTAATTCAGGAGGCACCTCCAGGCTTGCACTGGCGCCGTCTCGCTGCCTGTGCATAAAGGGACAGAGTAACCCCCTGCAATATTAGGGCATCTCGTGTTAACAGCAGAATTTGTCTGTGTGTTGTTTTTAAAAGCTGGTTCTTTGGGTAGGTCAGCCTAGAAATATGGCAAAATTCCTCTCATGGAATTCCCAATAGCCAAAAGGAGGGAATAGCTCAAACAAATTGTGCTTTGTCAACACAATGGAGTATTATCCAGCCATACAAGGGGATGACATACGCCCGATAAGCCCAGAAGGACCAACAAGACATTATGCTAAGTGAAAGAAGCCAGACCCAAAAGGCACATAGTTTGTGGTTTTATTTACATGAAATATCCAGAACAGGCAAATCCATAGAGACAGATGCAGATGGCAGTGGACAGGGCCTGGGGTTTAAGGGACGCAAATTAACTACTAGTAGGTGTGGGGTTTCATTTTGGAAGGATGAAAATGTTTTGGAACTTGGGCTCAGTGCGAGTAACACAGTGATTACGGCCTCGGCCACATACACTGAGGCTGGCGGGTCCTGGCCCGGGCCAGCTAAATAACAATGACAACTGCAACAACAACAACAAAAGTCAAAAGGTGCCTGTAGTCCCAGCTACTTGGGAAGGTGAGGCAAGAGAATCAATTAAGCCCAAGAGTTTGAGGTTACTGTAAGCTGGGATGCCACAGCACTCTACTGAGGGCAACTCTGTCTCAAAAAAAAAAAAAGAAAAGAAAAGAAAAGAAAGAAAAGAAAATGTTTTGGAACTAGAAGAAATGATGGCGACACAACATTGTCAAGGTGCTAAATGCCACAGAACTGTTCACTTTAACATGGTTCATTTTATGTTATGTGAGTTTTACCCCATTTTTTTCTAAAATAAAAGCCAAAGCCCAGGAAATAGCCTGGCACTCATAGCTCTACCGGAAGACAGGGAGCCATTTTTCCTGAGTGGTGACTCCTTCTGTGAAAGGGACCTTAAAATCCTGCTAGCATGACCTGACCTCACAGGAACACTGCTGGGCCCAGTCAAGAGAACTGACTAGGAGACTGGGACACTAGGGACCCAGAGACAGGCATGGCTGGTCCCTGACAACAATGCAGCTGTGCGCAGAGGAGGGAGCAAAGGGCTGCAAGCCTGCTTACCACCACCACCAGCCTAATGCAAGGTCACGTGCGATCCCAACCCCTGACTATGCAGAGCCCTAGTCCTCTTGGCAGACTTGGGAGAAGGACCAGACGGGTGGATGCTTCCCTGGTCAGCAGCAGGTACGTGAAGAGAGGCTGGGGGCTGGCACAGGGCCCACCATGTCTAGCCATGGGACAGGTTCCCCTTGTGGGGTGGGCTTTTCAACTCCTAACAATCCCTGAGTTAAACCCCCCTCCTAGGAAAAGCAGGGTCTGAGTCACCAAAGTGTCACCAGAGCTTAACAGCACATGCAGAGAAGGCCTTCAGCAAATGTTTCTGGAGAAAGAAAAGGGAGGGAGGAGGTTAGTCCCCTCCCCTCTGGACAGTGGTTTCAACTGGGGGGAGGCTATCGTTAGTAACAGCTGAGCAGCTTTGAAATGCAGATGCCTAGGTTACCACCACCCCCACAGATTCTAATTTAAGGAGTCGGGATGCACCTCTCTGCATGATTACATTGGGCAGCCGGTATAAGTCTGTGAGCGCTTCTCATGCTGGCCACGCACAGTTATAATCACCTGGGCCGCTTGTGAAATCCTGCTGCCCTGGCCACAGCCCAGGCCTGTTATGTCAGAATCTCTGAGGGTGGAGGCCGAGTCTTGAAGCCCCAAGGTGGTCTCTGCGTGCAAACATCAGACAGGTTCCCCTCGGTAGCTGTCAAGATCAAGGGTCTAATGGATGGAGATGGGGGTGCACCCCACCCAGGGAGTCTCCCCCAGCAAAGCTAGCTTCTGTCAGGCTGTGCTGCATGTGCCATAACCCCCAAATTAGGCAGAGTGGAGGCCATGTTAGCTGAAGAGTCTGTCTCCCTGTCCTGACCTCTGGTAAGTTCTGCAACTCAAGGCAAATCATTTCCTATGAGTGTAGGGAAGTCGGACAGGATGTCATGGGAAATCAGGCACAGGAGCCCCCGAGAGACCTCGCCTCACCGTCTACAGGGCAGGGAGACATGGGCCCATAGGTGCGGGCGGGTGCCACACAGCAGCGGCACCCTGCTCGAGGCTCCGAGGGGCTGCTGGATGTGACCACCTTGGGGTGGGGGATCAGGGATTTGACACCAGAAACAGCTTCATGAAAGAACATTAGGACAGGGGAAGAAGAAGTTTTAAGCAGAGGAAGAGGCATTTGCCAGGGAACAGAAGCTGGAGAAGACACAGGCTATCCGGAATCATCACAGAGTTTGGCATACAGGCGCAGAGGGTGCAGACGAGGAAGAAGTCTGAGGGGCTGTGGAAGTGGGAAGAGAACGGACTACACCCGGGCTGCACCACAAAGCTGTAGGGACCCCCTGACAGACAGGGCAGGATCAGAATTCTATTTTGGAAACATATCTCAAGGGCAGCAGGAGGCAGGTTTGCAGGGCTGAGACTGAAGGCGGGGTGGAGAGGCTGATTGATACATTGGACTTTCCATGCGCTAGAGCCAGACCTGGGCCGTGAGGTGGGAAGAGTTCAAGGCCTGGGAAGCCGTAGAGGGGAGAAACGGAACCCCGGGGGAGTCAGCATTGGTTAAGGAGAGGGGACAGGGGAGTGGAGAGTTTTATTTTGTTCTGGGTGAAAGTTCCCTGCAGGTGGATTTCAGTGCAGCAGTCCCAGACCGACTTCTCCCTTTCTGGAAGATTCATGGAATTCACAGGCCCCACGTGCTCAATCCCTGCCAGGGAAAGAAACTCCCACTTCCCCACAAAGCACCTCAGAACATGAAAGCCCAACACCACATCAATATTTATTGACTTGGTTTATATAACCTCATTCCTCAGAGACTTTCTAAAGCCCTTGGTTCCACCCCTTGAATGTAATAAGCTGGGCCTAGCAATAGCTTCTCAGCTCTCCGTCGCCAGAATCGAGCGTTTCATCAGTAACGCAGTCTTCACCACATTAAAGCCCCTTTCCATTACCCACCTTCCCCCACCATGTGCTTGGCCACCATCCCTTCACTCAGTGTCCATGTATTAAAGGGCCTATTGTGACGCTGTCAGGAGGGAGAGAATCAGACATTAAATGAGCAAATGACTAATTAAATAATTACAAACAAGAGCCGAGCAGGCTCTGGAACAGAGCACAGGAGGCGAGCACTTTGAGGGGTGGTCATGGAGGAGAGAAGGAGCCTGGTTCCAGGTGGCCAGAGCACTGGAGCCTGCCCAGATACCCTGCAAAGGGAAGGGCTCGAGACCTCAGAGGGGCTGGAAGGAGCAGACGGGACAAAGAGGAGACAGCACTGAAGTGAGGGTGGGAGGGCCAGGGACCAGCCCTACAGGGCGATGGAGGCCAAAATCACCCCTGTCCTAACCAAGGGAGAAGCTTTCCCATAGTATGCACCCTGTACTGTCAGGATGACATCTCTGCCTTGCTGGGCTGCAGCCTCCTCTCCTGGTTCACACTTTCCCCCTCAGCCCTCCCCAGCCCACTGAGAGTCCCTCCGGCTGGGCCCAGGCCTGGAACTGCTGTGTGCCTTCCTCACCTGGAAAACATCTCTCAGCCTTCAGGTCCTGCGCTGACCCCCTGACCCACCTCTGCTCTGTAGCTGGGGCCTCCCTCCGAGGGGGCACACTGCGACCCCATCACCACCTCACCCCTCTGAACCCTCCTTCTGCCAGGAAGACCGCTGGCAGAGAGAAATGTCATTCTTTTCTCTATGTCCCGCACAGTGACTCATACAAAGTGGGGACCAGAAACATTTCCTGAACTGCAAGGTTGAATTGAATTAAGACCACACATATACACACATACGCACAAAGAGATACAGACACACGTACACCCTCCCCCCAGACATACAAAGCAAATAGACACGCAGGCCACAGTGCGTGGTCACCTTCCGTTCTCCTCCATCCCCTCTGCTCAACCCCAAACACCACCAGTCTCAAGCACACTGTCAAACAATAGTACCTCAACCTTGAAAAAGACCAGCATGTAGGTTAGCTTCCGCTAAGACAGCACCAGGATTTCTCTTTAAGCTTTGAGGTCAGAGAGAGAAGAGAGGAAGAATTTAAAGTGTGCAGCTAGCAACTCCAGCAAAGGTGTGCTCAGACTGCAGTCATAGTGACCACACCCAGGTTCCATGTTTTCATAGAAGAAGAAGAAGATGAGTTGTGGTGGGGGTGATAGCAATAACAGGTCCTGAATTACTGGGAACTTGTTACTTACGTCATAACAATGACATATTGTAAGAAGAATTATTATCCCTATTTTGCTGGAAAACTGAGGGAAACTGAGGCTCCAAGAGATTAAGTAATTTATCTAAGGTAATCATTAACTAATCACTGGGTAAACCCCCAGTTGGCAAAAGGAAAGTCCAAACAAGGCACTTTGACATCACCATATTCACAGGCCTGGTGTCCCTCCCTGTCCCGCTCCCCACCATCAGCCATGGTGGGAGGCAGTGCTGTCCACCACCTCTGGGGCCTGTCTCTGCAGCCACCTCTGCCTCCACTTCTCCCCCAGTTCTGGTCCTAGTCAGCCACCAACTCCAGCAGCTTCTGACATACCTTATTTAGCCCTCCCTACTGTCTTTGTCATAAGTCCCCAGCCAGATCACCAAGGCCTCATCCCTGGGTGCAGCAGCCTCCTCACTGACCCCACCACCAGCCTCCAGCTCCCAGCTTCCGGCTGCCCCAGATTTTCCAACAAGCCAACATGGACATGGAGCTTCCCTGGCTAACCAAGTAACTAACCTCAGATGTCTGCTTCCATGGAGAGGTAATACTCCCCAGGTACATTTACTAAGCGCCGTCTATGTGCCAGGCACTGTTCTCAGCATAGTACACAGACTTACTCTTGTAAATTTCATGACATCCCTTCAAGATAGATAATATTGTTTCTCCATTTTTTAGATAAGAAGACTAAGGCACAGAGGGGTTGCACAATTTCCTTAAGGTCACACAGATCATTAAGTAATACAATCAGGAATATTCCACGCAGCGTGGCCGGGGCTCTTAGCCTATGCTCTGTTCCTCATAAAGCAGAGACTGAGATATTTATTTATTATCCATATATTAACTGAGCACCCACAGTGTGTCAGAGATGATGCACACGCTGGGCATACAGAGCTAAAGAGGGCAGGAGGCCCTGCTCTCACAAAGTCTACCTTTAATCCCTTTGAATAGGTTTCCTCTTCTGCTAAAAGGGGAAGAATTTATCTGCTTCTCCGAGTTCTGAGGATTAAGTCAGATAATGCACATGAAGGTGGTCCACAAAAGATCTAAGTCCACCTCCTAATCGCTAGCACCTTTGAATATGCCTTTCTTTGGAAGAGAGGTCTTTGCAGGTGCAATTAAGTTGAGGCTCTTGAGGTGAAGTCATCCTGGATTATGGACTGTGCAGGTGGGCAGAATAAGGCCTAGGAGAAGTACCTGCTTAGAGGCGTACAGGCAAACAGACCACAGGGGGAGGAGGAGAGGCCACTGAGGAAGGAGGCAGAGACTGGACTGAGGAATCTACAAGCCAAAGGACACTGGAGCCTCCAGATGCCGAGAGAGGCAAGGAAAGAGCCTTCTGTGGGACTTCCGTGGTGATGTGGCCTACCAACACCTTGATTTTGGGCTTTTGGCCTCCTGAACTATGAGAGAATAAACAGCTGTTGCATTAGGTGACATGGTTTATAATAATTTGCTCATGGCAGCTCCAGGTATATGTGCTACCTATACAGCCACATGAGCCACTCCCCTCAGCACGTACTTCAAAAAGTTGCAACCACTCAGAAAGATGCTGAATTTGCCCCTCGTTTTGCTCTACTATCCCTTTGCAGCGCTTGTCCCCTTGGTGAGCTCCTAGTCATGCTTCAAAACCCAGCTGTCTGCAAGTCACCACCTCTGGGAAGACTTCCCTTGCCTGCCTATTTGTGTCCCCACTACACTTTGTACGTCCGTCCACTACTCAGCACTCAGCCCCCTGCTTTGCAATTGTCTGTTCTACTGTGTGGGTTGTATGGGCAGGGATCAGAAGTGGTTTGTTTCTACAGTCCCCACTTCCAGCTCATGACCTAGCACAGAGTAGGGGATCAGCTAGTGCATATCCTACACTCTCCGGCCCATACTTCTTTTCTAATTTTTGGTCAAAGCAGCAAGTTTTAGGGACCCTTCTGAAACTGTTCCGTAGCCTGGCAAAGGGACTGAAGGGAGAGAAAGAGCCCAGTGAGAAAACATCATCGCGTCACGTCATCTGAAGAATAGTTGGTTTGATGTGGAAAGAATTACTAGTGGCCGCTAAAAAGATCTCCTTATCTGCCTGCCATGCTGCTGAAAGATGAGAAGCTTCTCTCTGATGGCTGGGACAGCTGGACCCTCCATTCTGGACAGTATGCGTGTGGCTCTCTGCAATAGCTGTGGCTGCAGCCCCATGGGTTTCCATCACATTTCTGCCTCTAATGAGCTGTGTGACCTTGGGCAAGATGCTTCACCTCTCTGAGCCCCTGTTTCTGCATCTGTTAAGTGTGGACCAAAGAATCCCACCCGACAAGATTGGTGTGAAGAACAAATGAGAGGAAGGTTATAAATTGCCTAGTGTTGTCCTTTCCTATGAGATTAATTGAAGTTAACAATCACTTATGGACCTGGGTACTGTGACAAGTAATTTTTAGGTATTACCCCCTTCAAACCCCATGGTAGCCCTATAAGTTCAATTATTACCTCCATTTTACAGCTATGGAAATTGAGGCACAGAGGAGTCTCGTAGCTTGTCTGAGGTGAACTGCTTATTAAAGAAGTAGCATCTGACCGGAACCCCGGAACATCTGATTCTGAAGCCCTCAACCCTCACCACTAGGCTAACTGGCCTTTGGATGAATATTTGTTCTGTCCCACAGCTGCATTTGATTGCAATTGTGCTATGGAGAAAGGTGTTATGTTCAATACACACTTTTCAACTTATTCTAGAAAGATACATTACCTCAGAGAAGGAAACCCAAGAATTTAGGAAGACCCTGGAGGAAAAACACAAATCCTCCTACTGTCAAGCCAGGATGTTGATGTCGGACCTTGATTATGCCAGGAAACGTGATCTTCATTAACATTCAGGTATGGCAGCAGCTTAGCACCATCACCGACAATAAACTCCCCTTTTTTATGAAGAAGTCAACCCCTAGAAACCTCAAAGCTATAGAACCGCTCACATCAGGGAAATTAAACTTTGTCGGGAGGTAAAAAAAGAGCTGCCCGACAGACATTCATCTTCTGTACGGGGCAGCTGGAACCTCCAGAGACAGCATCAGACCTCCGGGCGCCTTGTTTCTGGCTGGGCCCCAAAGAGCCAGACAATAGGACTTGCACGGAGGATGCAAAGGGATGGCAGCTCTGTAAATTCCACCCAAATGACACCCTGGTTTCTCAGCCCTTCCCCTAGCATTAACTGGTAAGTGAAGCACATCTTCTGAATCCAGAAGGTCTAGATGGGAAGTCCAGCTCCACCACTTACTCACAGCAGGCAAGCTGCTTACCCTGGGGAGTTCTTGGCTTACTTCTCTCTAAAACAGAGGTAGTACCTACCTACCGATGGCCACCGTACCTGGCTGTTGTAAGGAGAAACGTGGTAGCATATGGAAGCCTTCAGGATAGGTTTAGCTCACCCTAACCCAGGAATGACCTTAGCTGACACCCCTGAAGTGTATGCATGCATTACAATAGTCCACGTCCTTGCAACTCACAGGGATAGGTGCCTGTTGCACAGATGTTGCGTCAGAGGCAGATGGAATCACTCTACATATGTTAGGGGCAGAGTGAGGATTTGAACTCAGGTCTATCTAACTCAGAAGCCCAGCTGGTTAGTCATATGACTGCCTAGGAATTTATAACCGTACAGTGTTTGCTTTTATTAAAAATGTATTGCACAATTATTACAAGAACAATATCAAAAACCAAGAGGAAAACACCCATTATAACCCCATTGTCATCCCTAGCCTGTTTTTACATGCTTACTTCTTGTTCCTGTCCACATGCATTCCAGCCTATACCAGATTCCTTTTGTTCCCTCCCATTTTACACACCTGTAGCACCTCCAACTTTTTACAATGACAAGACAAGTCTGGGCCACCCTTGAACCAAGATAAGCCTGAATTTCGGCATCTATAAAATGGCTCTAAATTATGACATTAATCTACACAGAACTGTCATGAGGTCCACCGGGATGAATAACATAAAAGAGAGTGAGCCATGTAAACACTGAGTAATGTTAGAGGCTTGTCGTCACCATTGTCATTGTTAGAATTAGGCATCAGCAGGGCTGAATTTGGTTTGGTTATGTCCTGTGAGGGTCATTGGGTGTTACACTGTGTTGCCATCACCTGAAATCTGTCCTCCACAGCCAGCTGTCAGGCCCTGGAGGGCAGGACCCTATCTCTGTCTCTGGCCTTCCCCAGGGCCTGTGGGTCCTTCCCTTTGAAAGGTTTGCTAGTGATCCATGGAGATGATGCAGAAAAGGATCTCTGGTAAGGACCTCTGGTAAGATTCAGGGAGATGATGCAGAAAAGGACCTCTGGTAAGATCCAGGGAGATGACACAGAAAAGCACCTCTGGTAAGGACCATGTCCTCTCTGTGCCCTCCCTCCTCCTCTCCCTATCCATCCTCCATCCCTAAATTACTCTTCTGCACACTGCATGGTGTTCGGGCCAGTAACCCTCCCCTGACTTCCCATCTCCTGGCACAGTGGGTCTATGGTTGTACTGAGCATTAGAAGCATCTAAGGAGGCGGTTCTCAACACACGACCTGCATTAAAGGATCGCAGCATTAGGAAGGTTGAGAACCACTTATCTAAGGAGATTGATATGACGCAGAGTCTTAAGCCCTGTACCCATAGATTCTGACTCCCTTGTTCTTGCCATGACACTCAGAAATCAGCATTTTCCACACAAAGCAGAGAGGTTTGGGTGCAGGGAAGCTGGAGTCTGTCACTAGATCAAAATCCCACATTCAGCTCTAAAGAGGGGAGGGCAAGGAGCTCCATCCTTTGGCTGTCAGCTCCTCAGCACTTGACATCCATCATCTCACTCAGGCCTACCCACGGTGATGAAAACAGGGCACTGCTGTACTCCTGGTTTTCAAATGGTGAAGGTGAGGCCTGGAGAGGTTGAGTGAACTGTCAGGATTATCCAGCTCAGGGGTAGTGGAGCAAGTACGAGAAGCCAGATCTTTCCAGATCTTAAATACATGTTCTTTCCTTAGCACAGTGCTGTCTCCTTCATTTGGCCTCTGCTTCCCTGGCCCATATCACCAATTGCTTCCCTCCCAGGGATGCACGTATGCATGTGCGTGCACACATACACACTCTACAGTCCTGTTTCCTGAAAGTTCTAGGCTCTGTGCTACTGGCCTGCCCTCCACAGTCTACCCCTTGGAGAGTGTCCCACATATCAGGAAGCCTTCTCAGGCCTCCCCAGGGCTCCCACAGCATCAGTCCTGGCTGAGGACACGTATAACTCTGTTATTATGGCCTCTTGACACATCACCTTGCCATACTAGGCCAAGAGCTTCTCGGAGCAGGGACTGTGTCTCAGGGACATGCTCTCTGCTCTTGGCTGGGCCTGCACAAAGAGCACACAAGTGAACTTTTAAAGGATTCCCACCCATTTAAAGGACTCCTGACCCAGAGAGGCAGACTCCAGGGCAGGGCTGGTCCTCTTCTCTGCCCAGAGGGCCATCAGTGCCAGCACACACTGCCCCACTGCCTCCCAGCCCACCCTCTAGTCCAGATACAGCCTGCATCACATCTCCATGGAGACACAAGCCCTGTAGCTCAAATAGCTCATTTCATTAAGCTATTTTCATTCCTCAATTCTCTTTCTTGGCAAAATTGATGAAAAAAAAGAAAGAAAAAAAGAAAAAGAAAAAAATCAGGTCAGCAAAGTTGATTTGAAAATTAGAAATCATCTCCAAATTCCAATGTGTGTGGAATGGCAGTGACGGTTCCCATGCCAGATAAACTATGGCATATCTTTTTATAATTCCTGCAAGGGTAAAAAGAAATTAATGTCTGCCAACAGCACAGTCCAGCACACGTAGCAGTGCCTGCTCTGGATGAAAGTCAGCCATGCTTGGGGAGGGGCCATTTCTGCCCTTGTACTCAATTTGCAACCTTCGTAAGGAGAAAGGAATCTCTACTCAATATTCTACATCACGTCCCTTTTACTCCTACACGCAGACACACTCTACCTGGGAGGGATCTTGAGGGCAAATGCAGAAAAGACCTGGCATAGCAGGCCTGAGGTTGCTGCCCTCAGAAAGGCCTTGCTTGCACAGCTGACCCTTGGCTGGTGTCTCGGCACTTATATTTTCAGAAGGTTCCCACCATTCCCAGAACTGATGAGAGTGGCCCATTGTGCCTAAATTATACCAACCATACGGCTCCTGCTGAACATCTGCGTGCCTGCTGCGGTCTGGAACTCGGGTAGGTGCTACGCAAAGGGGCCTGTATGACCAGCCCCCAGCAAAAGCGCTGGGCTCTGAGTCTCCAGCAGGCTCCCTTGGAGGACATTTTGCATGTTGTTAAAACTCATTGCTGGCACAAAAAAAAAAAAAGTGACTATAGTCTCTTTTTTAAATTAACTAAAAGAATGGAATTGGAATGTTCCTAACACAAAAAAAATGACAAACGCCTTGAAGTGATGGATGGCCCAATTACCATGATCTGATTATCATATATTGTATGCCTATATCAAAACATCATATAGACCCTATAAATATGTACAACTATTATATAAATTATATATTCATATAATTAATTATTTAAACCCTCATTGCTGGGGGGATTAGGCGCATCCCGCACAACTCCTGGGGGAGGACTTGCAGAGGCTCGTGCCTAGTTTCCTCTGGACTGCGCCACGCGCTCCTTCCCTCTTGCTCCTTTGGCTGTGTATCCTTGTCTCCTTGTGCCGTGACAAATCACAGCCATGCCTACGGTCCTGCGCTGAGTCCCGTGAGTCCTCCTGACAAATCAAGGGACCCAGGGATAGTCTCAGCTGTCTTCGTCTCTCCTCCTGGCCCCCTGTGGGAGGAGGCATAGTGTACTTTATTTTTCAGACCCTGGCATGCGATGAACTAAGCTCTTCTAGGGACCCTGTGCCTTAAAGGCAAGCACCAGGTTCCTGCCCTTTGCATTTTGCTTCCTGCCTTCCAGAACCCCAGGCCCCATCAACATCTCTTCCTTTCCTTCTTACCCCAAGAGGCAGATTGAGGAAAAACGTCTTACTCCTTCTGCATGCAGGAGCCGAGCATCTCTCCCAGAGTCTCTTCCTCTCTTCCCCTGTGGCATCCTGACCTTGGTTACTGTTCTGTGAGCCTGACACTTAGAAAGCGGGAACAAACACACTCTCCTATCCTCTCCCTGCAGTGTTTCCCCTGTGGTGATGGTGAATATGCGTTTCACTGCCTTTTCACATTGCAAGACGAGATCCCTCCCTGGGGTGAGGGTGGGCACAACAGGGCAGGGGGCTAGAGACTCACATAGGATCCCTCCCTGAACCTCAGGCCCCGCTTTGCTCATGGTAGAAGCTGTCCCTAGGGGTTAAATACTTGCCAGGAGAACAGAGCAATTCTTTCCTACCATCTTATATACAGGCCTCCTGGGCAGGGGGCCTCAAAAGGACAAAATGGGAGCATTCTGCCCCTTCCCAGTCACTATGAGTCCCCAGATGTGGGTGGCTAAGGGCTGATCTCACATCCAGTCAATTTCACCTTTAAACAATCCCTAGAAGTTGAATTTGTCCTCAAAGCCCAAATGCTCCTGAGTTGCTGTGTATTTTTTCATTGTGACTTCAGGTGGAACAATTCTCATCAGTCTGTTCTGTCCTGATAAAGAGAGAAAACCAGGGCAGTGACCAGAGCCTCGGCTTTCAACCAGAAATATCCATGCTTGGATTCTAACTCCATCCCTTAGTGGTTCTCTTATTACATTTCCTGGGCCTCAGCTGTCTCATCTGGAAATTGGAATCATAGCAACTCCCTTAAGCACCAGTACAAGGGGGAAATGAAATCGCTGTGGAAATGCTGAGCACAGGATCTGGCACAGAGGCCAAGGATCTAGGAAGAACAAACACACCTTAGGATCTAAAATCTTTGTCTTTTTAAATTTCAGATTAATATGAGGGTACAAATGGTTAGGTTACATTGTTTGCATTTGTTAGGTAAAGTTCAAGTTGTAGATGAGCCCTTCCCCCGAGGTATGCTGTATATCCTTACCTTGTGCACATTAGGTAAGAGTTTACCAATCCTCCTTCTTCCCCTGCTTTCACCTTACCCTCCCCCCACTGGAATTTAATTTTGTTTTTCTCTCATATGGTCATGCAGTTATTCATCTATTAGCATCCTATTAGTATTGCATATATTGGAGACTTGCTTTTCCATTCTTGTGACACTTTACTAAGAAGAATGTTCTTCAACTCTGCCTGTCCCATGGTTCCTATGATTTGAATGATTTTTTTTTTTTTTTATGCCACACAGACTGATTCGATACTGCTGACTTAATTCTCCTATTCTGGATTCACAAGACTCATACACGCATCTGTGAAGAGGAGAGACCACGGTGACCGTGATGCTTCTCTTGATCTGTTTGACCTACTCAAAAGAAAAGAAATAGTGTCCTTTGGGTTTTATGAAATACTGGGATGAGGCTGAATGTGACCTTGGGTGCTGGCCAGAACTGGTGTGGAGCCCATGCAGACTCTGGAAACAGACACACTCTCCACTTGCACCTTCTCCCCCACCATCTGCAACTTTGGATGTGCGTTGTGACATCTCCAAGCCTCAGTTTCTCCATCCCTAAAATGGGGACTATAATGCTCTCTCACATCCAAAAGCTAGGAAAGGTGGAATGAGATTATGGAGATCACCTGTCTGGCTTGGGTAGGAAACAAGGCGTGTTTAATTAGTGGCATCTAAGTGAACACAGCAGACTTGTTTCTATAAAGCGACCCTCTTCGGGGCGGCTCCTGTGGCTCAGCGAGTAGGGCGCCGGCCCCATATACCGAAGGTGGCGGGTTCAAGCCCGGCCTCGGCCAAACTGCAAAACAAACAAAAATAGCCGGGCGCTGTGGCGGGCGCCTGTAGTCCCAGCTACTAGGGAGGCTGAGGCAAGAGAATCGCTTAAGCCCAAGAGCTGGAGGTTGCTGTGAGCAGTGTGACGCCACGGCACTCTACCCAGGGTGATAAAGTGATACTCTGTATCTAAAAAAAAAAAAAAAAAAAAAAGAAGACACATCTCTCATTTCCAAAGGCTGAGTGCTGGTTTTTTTTTTTGAGACAGAGCCTCAAGCTGTCACACTGGGTAGAGTGCCATGGCATCACAGCTCACAGCAACCTCCAATTCCTGGGCTCAAGCGAGTCTCTTGCCTCCGCCTCCCATGTAGCTGGGACTACAGGCGCCCGCCACAACACCTGGCCATTTTTTGGTTGCAGCTGTCATTGTTGTTTGGCGGGCCCAGGCTGGATTCGAACCCACCAGCTTAGGTGTACGTAGCTCAGCCTTAGCCCGCTGAGCCACAGGCACCGAGTCTGAGCAGTGGTTCTTTAATGATATTCCAGCTGGGATTCCAGGCTGGGGCAGGGCAGCAAAGTGACACCTGTGGTTCTGAGTGAGCCTGTGAATGGGGCTTAGGGGAAGAAAGGGCCCAGTGACATTCTGTGGGAGGGGACCAGTGACATTCCTCTATGAATAAAGGATTTCTGTTTTCAAATTCTCTATTAGAAACTAATTCCTTCTGCTCAGCTTTCTCTCTTTGGAAATTTTGTGTGTGTGACAAATTTGCTCTTTGGAAATTTTGTGTGTGTGACAAATTTGTCTTTCTTCAAAATTTCATTGCAAAAAAATTTAAGAATTCAGAATGGCAATAAACCTTTTGTTTCTCTCTCTCTCTTTTTTTTTTTTTTTGAGACTGAGTCTCACTTTGTTACCCTGAGTAGAGTGCTATGGCGTCACAGCTCACAGCAACCTCAAACTCTTGGGCTTAAGCCATTCTCTTGCCTCAGCCTCCCACATAGCTGGGAATTCAGGCACCCACTACAATGGTCAGCTATTTTTTTGCTGCAGTTGTCCTTGTTTAGCTGGCCCAGGCCAGGTTCCAACCCTCCAGCCTCAGTGTATGTGGCTGGCGCTGTAACCCACTGTGCTATAGGTGCTGAGCCAATAAACCTTTTTTTATTTTCCTTTTTTTTTTTTTTTCTGAGACAGAGCCTCAAGCTGTCACCCTGGATAGAGTGCTGTGGCATCACAGCTCACAGCAACCTCCAATTCCTGGGCTCAAGCGAGTCTCTTACCTCCGCCTCCCAAGTAGCTAGGACTACAGGCACCCGCCACAACGCCCGGCTATGTGTTAGTTGCAGCTGTCATTGTTGTTTGGTGGGCCAGGGCTGGATTCAAACCTGCCAGTTCAGGTGTACGTGGCTGGCGCCTTAGCCCACTGAGCCACAGGCACTGAGCCTTTATTTTCCTTTCTGAGACAGACTCTCAGTCTGTTGCCCTGGATAGGATGCAGTGGTGTTGTCATAACTCATTGCAACCTCCATCTCCTGGGCTTAAGCAATCCTCCTTATTCAGCCTCCTGAGTAGCTGAGACCATGGCAGGTGTCACCACACTTTGCTAATTTCTCTATTTTTTGTAGACATGGGGTCTCACTCTTGCTCAGTCTGGTCCAATAGATATCAATCTATATTATTACTTGGGTCTGTCAAAGCTTTGTTTAAATACGTCATCTAATTTCCAGTATTAGGCTTCGGGGAACATCTTTGTAGTTAAATTTTTTTTCATAGACTTAATTATTTACTGTAGACTATACTGTGTGTTCTTGGAGAGGTCAAATCCAGACCCTGGTACTTGATGGTCTGGTGACCTCTGTTGGCCTTTTTGCCACTGGCAGGAGACCAGGACCTGCCTTTCATGAGACTAGTAAACCCACAAACCACTGCTCGGGGGGCCTACTGTGCTCCTGTGGGGCATCTCTGTCTTTTAAGGCAGCCTTCAACCTTAGGAACAGTCTCTTGGGTAAGAACGTTGGCCCTGGTGGGACAGGGGATCCCCACTTAGGGACAGGACAGGGTGAAATGGAAGTTGCAGTGGTTGTGGAGGACATAGTCTCTGTCCCTGAGGATCCTAATCTGAGAAAGGCTCATACAACAACAGTGGAATTGAACAGAACTCACAGAACTTTGGTTCCTCCAACAGGGACTCTACTTACGCCTGACCCTGTGTAGGGTGCCTTGGCCAGAAGGGCAGATGCACAGGGCCAAGGACAACATTCTTACATTGTGCAAATGAAATATTTGACCCAAGTTTGTCCTTTTGGTGAGGATTTCTTTGAGAATCCTGGCCCTATTTTGTTTAACTCAGACCGTGCTGGGATCACGACTTGATGTGGCATTTGATTGCTCTCCACAGTGCTCGCTGCCTTCTGCAGAAAGAGCGTGACCGCAAACACTTTTGTAGGATATCAGAGTCACTTTCCTGTTGCCTCTTGGGCTAGCAAGAAATGAAGCCCTTTGGACGATAACTTAGGGCGCTAAATAGCCTGCTTTGTCCTTACTGCTGAAAGACTACAACACTCTTTTTTCTCCTGATAATGAAACACAATTTCAGCAAATCCAAGGGATCCAGACCAGCACTAATAAACACCACATACGTAGTCCTGAGCGGGACTTACCACGCTCTTTTCTAAGTGTGTGTATTAATTTATTAAATTCTCATGAAAGCCCTCAGAAGAAGGAGCTGTTCGTAGTTAAATTTTTTTCATAGACTTAATTATTTATTTTAGAATATACTCTGTATACTGCCATGGTCTTAGATCCCGAAAATGTCTCAAAGTACAAACAACTGCCTCTTTCAAGGAGAAAGAGGTGGGTACCACGAATTAGCCGTCAACTTAGCACAAGGACTTCATGTTACACTTCAAAAGGAAAATACAGGCTCGGCGCCTGTGGCTCAACGGGCTAGGGCGCCAGCCCTGTACACCTGAGCTGGCGGGTTCGAATCCAGCCCAGACCCACCAAACAACAATGATGGTGGCAACCGAAAAATGGCCAGGCGTTGTGGCAGGCACCTGTATTTCCAGCTACTTGGGAGGTGGATGCAGGAGACTCGCTTGAGCCCAGGAATTGGAGGTTGCTGTGAGCTGTAGTGCCGTGGCACTCTATCCAGGGTGACGGCTTGAGGCTCTGTCTCAAAAAAAAAAAAGGAAAATACATATTATTCAGTCTCTTTAGATGAATCAACTGATACTACTGACCTGGTACAGTTTTTATAATGCATTCAGGCCATAAGAGGAAATTTTCTTTGCTATGAAGAGTTATTCACTTTGGGCATGCTTGTGAAAAGAGCTTGAAGCGTAGACACCTTCAGTAACTTTGAAGATAGTTGAAATTGGACTGAATTTGGTAAATTTAGTGAGACTAGGTATAGATGGTGCTCCTTCCATGACAGGAAAACATGAAGGGTTTATTGTACAGATTCAAAATAAAAGATGCCTGTAGCTCAGTGCTTAGGGCACTGAACACGTACACCTGGGCTGGCAGGTTCAAACCTGGCCTGGGCCAGCTAAACAACAATGACAACTACAACAAAAAAAACATAGCCGGGTGTTGTGGTGGGTGCCTGGCTTGGGAGGCTGAGGTAAGAGAGTTGTGTAAGCCTAAGAGTTTGAGGTTGTTGAGAACTGTGACACCATAGCACTCTACCAAGTGTGACTCTGTCTCCAAAAAAAAAAAAGTATGAACAGATCCAGATGCCCTGATTTCTTTTCATTGTGTCTTGCATCAGCAAAATCTCTGTGCTAAAGCTACTATTTTGAGTGATGCTTTGCCATAGCTGTAAGTATTGTTAACCGTATTCCTGTAAATGCACCACTTCAACACAGCATTGGAAGGAAGTTTCCTAACATGCTAAAGCTGAACGATGGATTTGCCCAGTGTGGATTTGCCATATTATTCTAAACTGCACTGGCTATCACAGGGACAGGTGTTAGTCAAAATTTTATCTCTGTGAGATAGTAACATTTTATGAAGAACAGAATCAGCAATGTGAATTCTTTTTTTTTTGGTAGAGATAGAGTCTCACTTTATTGTCCTCAGAAGAGTGCAGTGGCATCACACAGCTCACAGCAACCTCCAATTCCCGGGCTCAAGCAATTCTCTTGCCTCAGCCTCCCAAGTAGCTGGGACTACAGGCACCTGCCACAATGCCTGGCTATTTTTCTGTTTTGCAGTACGGCCGAGGCTGGGTTTGAACCCACCACCTTCGGTATATGGGGCCGGCACCCTACTGGCTGAGTCACAGGTGCCGCCCAGCAATGTGAATTCTTGAAAGAAGATTTCTATAAAAATGTAGCATTTCTGTGTGATATTGCGTCAAATCAAAATGATTTGAATATTTCTTTGTACAGTGAAACTAAGTCTATATATAGGATATGTGGCCAAAAAATCCAAGCATTTCAAGGAAAGCTATCTTTTAAAAACACTTCTTCAAGAGGAAATTTCAGATGGACATTTTCCCCAGTTACTAAAAGTTAATATTAATGAGCAGGATGATAAATGTGAATCATTTGAAGAATACGCAGCTGTTATAGCCCTATTAACTGGAGAACACAATGAAAGTTTCACTGACTCTGAGAATCGTGTCAACTCAAACAGCATTTCAGCCTCACCTATTGATATCAGCAAGGTATCTAAAGAACTACAGATGGAATTGATTGAACTCTCAGCAGATGACATTTTAAATCTTTGTCTGATGCTAAGAAAGATCCAATTGAAATATGGAAAAAAGTAGGGGTAGAATGCCCACGCCTTCAGCAACATGTCCCCAAAGTGGTTTTTTTGCTTTTCAACCACTTAATGCTGGGAATCTACATTCTTCCACCTAACCCAAATCAAGATGCCCTTACGGCCACAAATGACTAATATCCTTCTAACGAATCACCTGAAACTTTGGACCTCCGTGCTGCAACTAAATATTCAAATGCTTTCCAACAAAAGGCAGACACACAAAGTCATTAGAGGGTTAATTTTTTATTTTTATTTATGTATTTGAGACAGAGTCTTACTCTGTTGCCCCAGGCTTGAGTGCCAGGCCTCAGCCTAGTTCGTAGCAACCTCAAACTCCTGAGCTGAAGTGATGCTCCTGCCTCAGCTTGCTAAGGAGCTAGGACTACAGATACCCTCCACAACAGTTGGCTAATTTCCCTTCCCTTTCCCTTTTTTCTTTTTATTTTTTTAGTGGAGGCAGGGTTTTGCTGTTTCTCAGGCTGGTCTCCAACTCCTGAGCTCAAGCAATCCTCCCACCTCGGCTTCCCAGAATGCTAGGATTATAGGCGTGAACTACATTGTCTGGCCTACATTTTCTGATTACATCATGGGTGTGATCTTGGGATGTGTGTATTCATCTTTTAAGTTTTCTTTCATTTTTTATAACTGATTGTAGTCAATATTATTTCATGTTAACAATTCAACATCAACGGGCAGTGCCCGTGGATCAGTGGGTAGGGCATCGGTCCCATATACCGAGGGTGGCAAGTTCAAATCTGGCCCCAGCCAAATTGCAGCAAAAAAATAGCCGGGCATTGTGGTGGGAGCCTGTAGTCCCAGCTACTTGGGAGGCTGAGGCAAGAGAATTGCCTAAGCCCAGGAGTTGGAGTTGCTGTGAGCTGTGATGTCATAGCGCTCTACTGAGGGCAATAAAGTGAGACTCTGTCTCTAAAAAATAAATAAACAACAACAACAACAACAACAACAACAAAATTCAACATCACAAAATGAGATTTTCCACTCAGCATTCAGAGTTCTACAATGCTCCCTTTCTGTTAATTTCCAAAGAGTGTAAATTGCCACTAAGACGAGAAAAGGGCTGA
>CAUYON010011100.1:0-74039 GCA_963573935.1 Arctocebus calabarensis
ATGGGCATTTGGGCTTCTTCCACGACTTAGCAATTATGAATTGGGCTGCAATAAACATTCTGGTACAAATATCTTTATTATGATGTGATTTTTGGTCTTCAGGATATATACCTAATAAAGGAATTATAGGATCGAATGGCATATCTATTTTTAGATCTCTAAGTATTCTCCAGATATCTTTCCAAAAGGAATGTATTAGTATGCATTCCCACCAGCAATGTAGAAGTGTTCCCCTTTCTTCACATCCACGCCAACATCTCTGGTTTTGGGATTTTGTTATGTGGGCTAATCTTACTGGGGTTAGATGATATCTCAAAGTAGTTTTGATTTGCATTTCTGTGATCATTAAGGATGGTGAGCATTTCTTCATGTGTCTGTAGGCCATGCGTCACTTACCAATTCTAAGCTCTTTGTTTTGTGGAATGTCTTTATCAGAAACCTCAAAAACATGTGGACTGTCCACAGGGGAATAGTGTTAAAGATGTGGAAATCTTGGAGGAGCAAGACAACTGGATTTGTGGATTCCAGTTGACCCAACACTACTATGGGTAGTGTGTAGATACTACCTGAGAATTGGCACATGGACATGGAAGGGGCATTTTGCTTTCCAGAATGTTCGGTACATTTTTTCCCAATTATCCTCAAGCATTTCAGATAAGCCACAAAGACAAATTTGCAGGGAAAGAGATGTGGAAAAATCAATAAAAGTCATATATATCTGGCCACATATATCATAGCCAGATATATCTTGTGCTTTTCCTGGCAAGGAGAAAAATATGGGAAAGTAAATACTAGTTTTAAATAAGATTTAATCAGTAACAAGAACAGGTTCTAAGATAAAAAGTATGTTCAGTAAATATTTGCTGAATGAATGAATCAATGAAACCATTTTTGCTTTATAGGATAATGTTGTTATCCTGTGACTCATTCATTCCTACTTATTTAAAATATTCCCTGACTCAGCTTCAGTAAAATCCTGTCTAAAGCATAACTCCATTAGGACACAGAGGCATGAAAACATTGGTAATATCTTAAAAAAATTAAAATCATATGAATGAAAAAATACCACCAACAATCAATAATAATTAAGATAAAGGTTCATGTTTTCATTATTTGTGAAATCAGTTGTAATCCTTCAATTAGAATATAAACAACACATCACAAAAGAAACATCTCTGCTAAAGGAATAGGTTGAATTCTTTTACTCCAGGAATACTGTTTTCCCATAAAGCTTGGCTATGTGGATTTATAATTTACAATACCTCATGTAGTATCCTATTCGTCAGTACAAAACGATTTTACTGGTGGTTTTCCTAAAATATTATGAATAATTTAAAAAGTTTTACTAATGCAGATGAGGCTTTCTGCCAATTAGTTAGAATTAGTGACCTTTGCTTTTAAGTCAAGCATATTTAGTTTGAAAAAAATTCTTGAGATCTCATGATTTGGAGAAATTAAAAAGTTCTTGCTTAGCTAAACACATTGCGCTTAATTTAAAAAATCATACCATTCAGCAATAGAAATGGTCGAGTGACTTTTTTTTTTAAAGACTTCACTCCAGGGAAGACCAATTTGTAGCAAACAGCTCATACCCAGCAGCATTGCATAGCTAATCTCTAACCTGTGGGAGCTGGCTGGAAGCAGCTCAAACTAATGAGGTTAACCTACATAATCCAATCACCCAGGCCGAGCACACAGCAGACAAATAGCATAGAGGCAGGGAACATTCCATTTATTTGAGATTTTTTTCTGGCTTTTGTATGTCAGGGTGTGGCAGGGAGATGGCAGGTGTGCCTTTTCCCACTGTTTCCATGACACTTTAGAATTCGAGAGTTGCATTTCTCCCAGTTACCTGATCAGCTACAGGCAAGATGCCTTTTATTACAAGATCAGCACAAGAAATTGTAAACAGTCACTTCCTGTTGGCTGGGTGGCTTCTTCTCATCTTCCTCTTCCCTGGAAGTGAAGCCTGGGGTGCTGGGGCCTAGCGACATCCAAGGACACCCACATTTGCCCTCCTTCCCTCACAGAGGCCAGTGAGATCCCTAACCCCCAGAGGGGTTCAGCCTTCTTCCTGGAACTCACTAATTTCAGAAGATTGATGTCAATGTGAAATTCTTCTTGAAATTCCTGGCATGGAGGGGGTTGGTGGGAAAACCGGTGGAAGTTGACTGATTAGAAAGTACACATATCTTAATGAAATTTGGGAAAAGATGTCTCTGAAAGTATATTTTACTTTTTGCAATATTCCCAGTGGGCTCAGAAGACCTTTGTTTTTTTCCAAAGTAGAAATATATTGTTTCCTTGTAATACGCACAAGTCCTTTGTTAAAAAAAAAACCTTATGGAAATCTATAGAGAAAAAGTATCATTTTACCACTTGGAGATTACAACCGTTAGTGTTTTGGTATAAAGCTTTCTAGAATTTTTTGTGGCTTTACAAACGTTCAGATAACTATAGGGTTTGTTTTTTTTAAAATAGGATCAGACAGTACCCACAATTTTGTAATGTGCCTTTTTACATAATTTCTTTATGAACAGAGACACATTTTCATCACCGTTTTCAGTTGCTTCTCAATATTCCGTTGTATAAGTGTACCATTTATGGTTATTTCCAATTTGTCTTGAGTAGAAAACAGATCTGTTCTTATACAGATCTTTGTACTTTTGTACACTTGCTTCTTTGCTGTGAATACTTCCCATGGAATTGCTTTGTGAAAGAGCATATACGTTTACAAAGTTTGATTATCAGTTGCAAAACTGCTCTCCAAAATGGTGCATCCATTTACTTACCCACCAGCATTGTGGGTAAGCACCCATGTCTCCATAATCTTAGAAATCACACAGGTTAAAAAAGAAGTGATGCTTCAGAGGGTGCATACTTCAAGTCTGTGCATTCAGGGTCATTGAAAGCTTCATGCAGGTGTCATGGTTGTGCTCCTGGTTGCTGGAGAATGTTGTCATCATCTAATGAGAGCATCAAATTATATTAAACTCTCCTCATGTGTTCTTTTCCCTCAGATTGAAGAAGACACATGGCAGAAATACTACTTGGAAGGAGTCTCCAATGAAATGTACACAGAATATCTCTCCAGTGCCTTCGTGGGTCTGTCCTTCCCTACTGTTTGTGAGTAAGTGACCATTCCTTTGATGCTTTCTGGCTCTCCGGGGTATTTGTCCCTCTTGTGAGAAAGTCACCCACCTCTGCTCAGCACAGTTGGGGCACTTGGCAATTGCCAGGGTGTCGTGAGCTCAGCCCTGTGTGATGGTCCCTACCTTGGCCAATTCCACTGGCCCCCGTTTTCCTCCAGGCCTGAGAATCTTGGGCTTGGATCCAGTATTTGAACTAACTTAGGAACTACAGTTATCCCACACATCTCCTGTGATGTTTACACATTTATGAAGCGTGGCATGCACCCTTAGCTCTCTGATTTTAATAGGGCAAAAACAAATCTTGCCAGCCCCTTGATAAAAGGAATTTTAATTTGTCTTCCAATCACTGAGACATTAGAGAAGATACTGAAAGAAAGGCATTCAAAGCACTTTCACAATTTGCTAGAAAAATGTGGAACCAAATGTACAGAAAGAGGCCTTGAAAATGTCTTAGCAATTTAGCACTCACATTGTAACAGCTGCCATGTTATAATGATAACAAGTCTTAGCTTCTCTTTCTACTGGCTCAGCAGGGTGTATCAAAGTGAGGGACCGCCCCAGCCTGCCATGGGCTCTCTGGATAGAACAGGTGGCACCGATGGGGGTGACTTCTGATGATGCCTGAGCTCCTCCCCACTTAGAATCTCAGAGGTTAAGTTTAAGTCATATGGAGGCTTTGTCCTCTATGAAAACACAAACTGCCCAAACACAGTGAAACAGTGAAGTCTGCTGTCCTGACACCGTAACCTGCCTCACTGATGAACCTGGGAAGAAACAGGGAAGGGTGGGAACTCACTGGGCTGAGAAAGGACAGCCATTTGCCTGCGCTCTCTGCCTGCTTATAAAGCAAGCCCACCTTCCCAAAAGGGAGGTCTGAGGATGCCGACACAAAACTGAGCACCTTTACAGCGAAGGAGGATACAGTCCTGGCTGCTCCTGGGCTCCTCTGGACCGCAGCTTTCTTTTATACAGCAGGGAGGGGACAGAGCACTTGGTAGCTTCATGTGTACCTGGAGACTCCTGTCAGTGAACACAGCAGGTGCACTGTCAGTCCTGGGGCCCACGCCCTAAGCACTCCAAAATGGTTTGTCTGTTTACTGAAATTTCTCACCCTGTCTCTAAGCGAAAGTTTAAATGCTAAATGGACTGGAAAAATGAATCGGTAATTGATTCGGAAGGAGTTATTTTCTGAAAATGGATGCCCTATTGTAACTCCCATGTGTTCCTTTCTTTAAGAGCTGTTTCTCTTCCTGCCACGGAAAGAAGTTAACCATTCAGAGACGCTGGGTCCTGGAACACTGAGACTGTCCCAGGGGATTTGCTCCACTTTGGAGCTTGGCCTGCCTGGGATAGAAAGCCCCAAGGAAGGCAGGACTTACTACTGAGGGTGGTTCTAGTAAAAGGCAATTGAAGGTGCAGCTGTTTAATACAGGGGTGGTCGGAGCACACGGCTGAGCTGCCAGCCCCTGCAGGGAATCCTATGGTGTCAGGGCATTAGCAGGGGAGTCGTGATGCCCCTTGCCTTGGCTTTTGAGTTTCTCTGGCTTGACTGGAGTTTGTCTGACAAGTATGCTCCCTGGCTCTTCCGGCTTCCCCTCTCTTATTCTCCTGGGATCTGAGTCAGTTCCTTTCCAGAACGGTAACCTGAAGGGTTAGGACTGTGCTCCCTAGAGGCTCTAGTGGGGATACCCAGAAGGTACCTTTAACTCACACGGTTGCCCTACCCAGTGTGTAATTTCTTAAAACCTTGTTTGCCGATATTTCAAAATAGTGGTATGTCACCTACAAACTGGATTTCTTGCCTCTTTTCAAAAATCTGATTTGATGACCCGGGACCTGTGTTTCTATTGACTTCATTGTGCTGTAGGGAAGGGGTTCATGTAGTCCCTGCCCTCCTGATATCTTAGATCTGGCCAGATCTACACATAAATCCAGGCCTGGCCCTATGGATAGGAGAGTTTTTCATCCCTGACTCACTGGGTGGTGTGAAACTTCACTGGCCTCAGAGCCAGCCCAAGAGCCAAGGGCTACCGGCTGCTGGGAATATTTCCTTTGATTGATCTTCCTATTTAGAAGGTGTTGTCCCAAGAAGGAGGAAAAAAAAAAACCCTCAGACCTACCTTGTTGGCAGAGAATTTAGGATTTGTTCGGTAAAGCTTCTACAATAACAACAGCAACCACCACCAAACCCCCCCACTTCTGATGTGAGGGAGAATGTGTTCAACTTAGCACTATTATTCCTTTAATACAATGATACAGCAGAGGTAGAAATAATCAATAAAGAAAGGACATTTAATGAGATTTAGGAACATCCCAAAACATTGAAGCTCTCCTCAAGCATTTGATTATCTGGAGGCTTAATTATCTGTGTTTTCTACTTTAAATTAAAGAAAAGCCATAACTCAAAGTTACCAGCAGTTTAATGATAACACTCTTCAATTCAGGTTAATTAAAGCACAGCCGTAATTAGAGTGTAGTGTTGTATATCACCAGGCTGGCGCATAAGTATTTTCATTACAGTAAGAATTGGCTATTCAATTTCAAGATGACATAAAGGACGCCGAAATATATTTTCAGCTGGTTCATGGAGAAGAAAAAGAATTGGAGAATATTCTGAGTATAATAAAGCACAGATAAAATATCCAGATTTTCAGAGCAGTTTCTGTAATTATGCACTGCGCTAAAACAATATGCAGCCAATATTGTCTTAAAACATGAAAAAAAATGAATTTGCTCTTCCCCTGTTCTGGCAGAATGCCCCCATGCAAGGTGGATCACCAAGCTGGAGAGCTTAGAATTTTCTCTAAAGCTGGGAAAGTCTTTCAATTCAAAGCTTTGGGAGCAGGATGTAGGGGTAAAATCTGAGGTCATTCCCCATGAGAGCAGGGAGGGAGTGGAAAGAGAGGTTGGAGGGACAGAAAGCTCCCTAAAGCTAGCTTCTTTAAATTTTTATTTTATTTTATTTTATTTTTTGAGACAGTCTCACTATGTTGCCCTTGGTAGGGTGCCGTGGCATCACAGCTCAAAACAACCTCAAACTCAAATCTAGCTTAGTAGATTCTCTTACCTCAGCCTTCCGAGGAGCTGGGACTACAGGCGCCTGCTGAAAAGCCCGGCTATTTTGCTGTTGTTGTTGTTTTTGTAGTTGTCATTGTAGTTTGACTGGCCCGGGCCAGGTTCAAACCCACCAGCCCCAGTGTATGTGGCCAGCTCCCAGCAACCTCAAACTCTTGGGCTTAAGTGATTCTCTCTTCTCCTCCTCCCAAGTAGTTGGGACTACAGGCACCTGCCATAATGCCCAGCTATTTTGTTGTTGTTTTTGTCATAGTTGTTTGGCAGGCCTAGGCCAGGTTCTTAACCGTCAGCCCAGGTGTATGTGGCTGGTGCCCTAACCACTGGGCTATCTACGGGTGCCAAGTCCAAAGCTAGCTTTTTAAAGCCAAGAGATTCTCTCCCTTGCCCAGGGTGAGACTCACACAGGTGTATGCGTTGACTTCTTCACCATGCGTATGACTAGAAGATGCCTGTTTGTTCCCACACCAGAAACTAATGTGGGAGAAGAACCAAATCCCACCTAACCTTTCAGCTGCATTTTCTCGTTTTATCCACACAACAATCCTGTGACGATGTTTATGATAATGTGTTGATTCCTGTTTTATAAACAAGACTCAGAGGAGAGAGGCGCCTCTTCCAAAGCTACCTAGGAGACAAGTTACGGAATCAGTATTCCAATGATGGGACTTTGTACAGGTGGGAAGGGCTTGGAGTAGGTGCTAGTGGAAGGCCAGAAGTTTGGCTAGTTAAGAGTCTCCTGGGGAGCTTATTAAATGGATTGCTTTCTAGGCCCGATCGCCAGATGTTCACTGGGGCAAGGCCTGAGAATCTGCATTTTTTGATAAGCACCAGGTGATTCTGATTCAAATGTAGGGACTAGGAACCCCTTCCTCACTCTAGCCCTTCACTCCACACTTTAGTATAATCTCTTCTTCTTATTATTTTCTTTTTCTAGAGATAAAGTCTCACTTTATTCCCCTCGGTAGAGTGCTATGGCATCACAGCTCACAGCAACCTCCAACTCCTGGGCTTAGGCGATTCTCTTGCCTCAGCCTCTCAAGTAGCTGGGACTACAGGCGCCCGCCACAATGCACGGCTATTTTTTTGTTGCAGTTTAGCCGGGGCTGGGTTTGAACCTACCATCCTCAGTACATGGGGCTGGCACCCTACCCACTGAGCCACAGGCGCCGCCCATGTAATCTCTTCTTATGCCTCACTTTGGGCCCAGCCATCGCAATGTTTCTAATTGGTTTTAACCAAATCACAGAACTGTAGGTAGGCCACACCTTGCAAGCGGATGATGCTAAGATTGGAGCCGCTGTGTGAGCCTCCTTCCCACCTTTCCTTCCTCATGTGAGATATTCTTCAGATATTCTCTAAGGACAGAGGAATTGGGCAGCACTCCGCCATGCTGGGCCGACCACTGACTGTTCTCCCCATGCCTGAGCAGGAATATATGTAGCAGCATTGAGCCCTTTCATGCTCTCAGCTGGGTTTTCACTGGGGATTAGAAAAGTAGTTTTAGGTTGCTGAGAACAGATACATGGTAAATGCAGACAAATACTGAGCAGCAAGAGAAGTTTAGGATGCAGCCCTCAAAAACATCTCTTGGTCTTGTTAGAGATTATGGTGGTTTGTCCTGTACATTCCTCAGGATGGTCCCTTTAAGGGCCCAAATCTGAGCATCTCCCCTTGGTTCTACCTAGCTGGTTTGCCTCCGGGTCCGTGTGGCAGTACCATCAAGGCAAAGGAGCACTGGGATCTGAAGGAGAGTAAGCCACCTGTTGTCACCTGAACACCATCCAACCCTCTACTCCCTTTCCCTTCCTCTTTCCACCTTCCCCTGGAAGGTGCAGATGGTGAGTGCCCAGCCTGTAGGAAGCAAAGGCAGGGCTGTCAGACCATATTTGCTCCTAAAGGGTCCTGTTTTTGAGTGATTCCCAACTAGGATGCTTCCTGATGCCTTGGAGTATGAGCTGTGACATGCAAAGGCTGGAGATCAAACCCTCGGGCCACTTGTTAGATACGTGAGAGGACAAGATCTCTGATTTCTGTGCACCTTCTTTAGTTACCAGGCGCCTGGATTGGGTGCTCATCTCCGAAATAGGAATCCTTACCTTTCAGGATTGGTTAATGTCTTTCCCTCTCCCCTGCCTCTCCTTTTTCCTCTACCTCTCTTTCCTGCCCTTCAAATATAATATAAGCGCTCAGAAGGAAAGAAACACATTGTTGTATTTCCAAGGAATATTTACTCTGACGCTTCAGGAAGTTCTCCTGTGAAGCAGTCACCAGGCAATTGACCAGATATTCCAGATATTTAATGAACTTGGAATATTTGTGTCATTGTGCCAAGACTGGTGCCACTTCTAGAGGAAGCTGCAATGAGGTTTGATCAGATAGAAAACATTAATAGCAATACTTATAAATGCCAAGTAAAAGACTCAGTTTCCCTTCAGAGTTCATCGTCTGGCTAAGGGAATTATTACCCAACCTGAGGGAGACATACGTGCCCCCTGATAAGTGCTTGGTGGGTGCGTATAGCTGGAGTGCAGCTGCGGAGAGTTACAGGGAACTTCCCTGTGTACTAGGGGTGACTGGGAGGCTTCTGGAAGAGATGACTTTTGAGCCGTGCCTTCGAAGGAGGTTGGATTTAGAGAGGGGAGATAGAGGGAAGTGGGTATTCTGAATGGAAGGGAATCAGGACGCTGGACCACACAGAGAAGCCGAATACACAGGTCTCTGAGATTTTCCAGTGGAATAAATTGGTTTCCCTTTCAAACAGGAGAAAGAGACATGTCAGATTTATTTTGACATGTGATAATTTTGGGGGGAAAAAAGTGATAGTGTTTCTATCATGAGAACTAGGAAACAGCAGGATGTGGCCCTCAGCCCCCAGGTAGAAAAGGGAGGGCAGGGGGATTGAGGGGGCTGACCAGGAGGCGCTGGAGCAAACCACAGCCTCAGCAGTTGGACTGCCGCAGGAACACCACGTTCCAGGTCCTGAATCTCACAGTGAGCCTATTTGTCAGTCATTCATCACTTGCAAAATATAAAAGCTTAATTGTATCAGGTTTTACAACTCAGAGGGGATTAGGACAAAAGATGTATTTAAAATATGGTGTGTGTCTCTCTGTCCCTCTGCAGCTGATGGAGCAGTTAAAATTCAGATTTGATGTGGAGTATTTAATGCTTGGGGAGCTTGGGGAACTCCGATCAGATCTTCCCCGGCTATGCTGAAGGGCAGGAGTTCTGTCCCCAAGCCCATATGCAAGTACGGATGCTACTGTGCTGGGTGAGGAATGCAGGGGGGTGTCTCCATCCTCTCTTACACCTGCCTGCATTCACTGCTCCCTCAGATCCTGAACATCATTCTTTCAACCTGTTTGACATGGACAGATCTTTAAAAAGGAGCCATTTGTTGAAATTTAAAATTTCAGCCTGCCCAGAGGAAGCTGGGCCTCTTGCCCACTGCAGATTATAGTTAGTTTAACTTGAGTTCTATGAAATCATTAGTTAAAAAAATGTCTGAGAAAGACATCTGAAACTGAGCACGGAACAGGAAGAAGCCAGGTAGGCCTGGTTGCTAACTGATAGATTTCTTTAGCCTGCCTGCAGAAATGAACATTTTAAGTGAATTTATGCAGATGCTTAAGTTTCTTTTTCTTATTATTTTTTTTATTTCTTTCCCACCCCTCTCTCTCCTTCCCTCTCTCTGCTCTCCCCTTCCCCCAGCCCCCACTGTGTACTAGGTCACTAATTGTCCTCGTATCAGAATTGAGTATGTAGGATTCATACTTCTTCATTCTTGTGATGCTCTACGGAGAATAATGTATTCCACTTCCATCCAGGTTAATACAAAGGATATAAAGTCTCCATCTTTTTTAATGCTTGAATAGTATTCCACAGTGTACACATATCACTGCTTGTTAATCCATTCCTGGGTTGGTGGGCATTTAGACTGTTTCCACATTTTAGCCATTGTAATTTGAGCTGCAATAAATGGTCTACTTCAAGTGTACTTATGGTAGAAGGATTTTTTCCTTTTGGGTAGATGCCCAGTAATGGGATTGCAGGATCAAATGTGAGGTCTAGTTTGAGTTCTTTGAGGATTCTCCTTAGTTCCTTCCAAAAATGTTGTATGACTTTGCAGTCCCACCAGCAGTGTAGAAGTGTTCCCTTCTTTCCACATCCATGCCAGCATCTGCAGTTTTAAGATTTTGTGATGTGGGCCCTTCTAGCTGGGGTTAGATGATATCTCAGGGTGGTTTTGATTTGCATTTCTCTATCAGGGGTGATGAGCATTTTTTCATATATTTGTTAGCCATTCATCTGTCTTCTTTAGAGAAGGTTCTATTCATCTCTCTTGCCCACGGATATATGGAATTGTTGGCTTTTTTCATGTGGATTAATTTGAGTTCCCTGTAGATTCTAGATATCAAGCTTTTGTCTGATTCAAAATATGCAAATGTCCTTTCCCATCGTGAAGGTTGTCTATTCGCTTTGGTTGTTGTCTCCTTAGCTGTACAGAAGCTTTTCAGTTTCATTAAGTTCCATTTGTTTATTTTTGTTGTTGTTGCAATTGCCCTGGAAGTCTTCTTCATAAAGCCTTTCCCCAGACTGAAGTTTCATCTTTAAAACATATTTTCCCCGGCTTGGCGCCTGTAGCTCAGCTGCCAGGGCACCAGCCACATACATGGGAGTTGGCGGGTTTGAACCCAGCCCAGGCCTGCCAAACAACAATGACAACTACAACCCAAAAAATAGCCAAGCATTGTGGCAGGCACCTGTAACCCCAGCTACTTGCCAGGCTGAGGCAAGAGAATCACTTAAGCCCAAGAGTTTGAGGTTGCTGTGAGCTGTGATGCCACAACACTTCACTGAGGATGACAGAGTGAGACTCTGTCTCCAAAAAAAGAAAAAAAATATTTCCCCCTCACAGAACTGGCCCTCTCCATCTACTTGACTTGGGAGCATTGTTATTAGGGCTGAGCATATACAGACACAGTAAGTAAATATTGATGATTGTTTCTACAGGAACCCAGAAGGTGACCAGTAATCCTTCCATGACTACACGAAAGTAAATAAACCAGTGACCATAAAAATTCTACTGGCATCTTTGATAACAGGCTACAAAGACAGTAATGGGCCCAGAGTTTTCTACAAAGAGTCAGGCAGGGAGAAAGTCCGGCTGGAATTGCGGTGGCTACTAGGGCCTTGGCTCCCTGCTGGGTGTGTGTAGCAAACAGTTTTGCCTTTCTTTGATGATTCTGATTACTAATAGTAATAGCAAAGTTCTCTAAAAATGCATTTATTCACATTCTGCAAATTCTAATTGTCTATATCAAGGAATGTCGTTATGTTCAAACTCAAGCGTCTTAGGTGTGCTAGTGGAGATGTGTGTATGTGTCTGACTGAGGGGGTGAAAATTTTCTAAAACCCTCCCACTCCACTCTTATAAGAGCTCTCTAGAGAAATGGAGTTTTAACAACATTTCCATGAACATTTTAAATCACTTCTATTTTCTTGATGCCAAGTCTTGCAAATCCTGGTGTTTCAACGTCTAACTAGATGCTTCTATTTTGAAAGCTTACTGTTTTGAATCAAAGCTCCTGAATGTGAATCATTTCCATTCCAACCACTTGATCCTAAAGGCTTGTTACCCAGTGTGTGGTATTTACATCCGCCTCTACTTCTTACCTGTCTGACATTACCAGGGGATAGCTGAAGAGGGGCTTGTGCCTCTGGTAGGGTCAGGTATGGCGATCGCAATGATGGTCGCATCTTCCATTCTCACTCACCTGACTTGTGGGGTGAGTCATCTTCCGCAGCTCCAAACTTCTTCTTCGCATGCATTTCCTGAGCATATTACAAGGTACAAACTCTATGACAGGTTTCCATGCTTAATTCACACCAGCAAGTAATCTTTCCAGTCAAGGGGGCTGATTTTAATGGCAAGAACAATTTATTTCCCTCTGGGTAGGTAGAAACAGTTGGACTCTAATTCTTAAGAGCCTTTGTTCAGAAACATCTGGGTTGAAACTACTGTAGTTAACAGATGATGCTGGTAATAAAAAAAAAAAAAGAAAAGAAAAAAAGGCTTTGTATAATGTCATTGTCAAATTTGGTAGACCTCTACTTAATAATTACCAGGAAAGCAATCTAACTTGTTATTACAACAATTTTATTGCAGATTGCTGGTTTAAGACCTTTTTGTGACAAGTGGCATTTTTTTCTTAAAAAGTAAAAAGTCATTTCTGTTTCCCTGTAATTATTTTTGCAACGAGTGACAACTTCCTGCATTGGACATATTGGGACATTTTATTTTAGAACCGAGAATTCAATTCTTCCTAGCTTACGGCTGATTTTATCCCATTTGTCACACTGGGAAGGCTTTCTTGCTTCTTGTTTGCACCCTACTTTGCCCTCATCCGGCTCCCTCATCCCACACCATCCTGTACACACTGAGAACCTGGCGGTTGAAGCAGACCGAAGGAGGACTGTAAGGATTAGATGGTTAGTAGCCTTCATGTGATGCCCCTCCCAAAGTGATATGGGATGATGCCAGTAAATATTTAACCACAGAACATCAGCTCTGGGGAGTCTGAGAGTATATCCTTGGGAGTATACACCTTGTAACAGGATGTCTGGGAGTTCCCAAGGGTAAATTGCTGTCTGTATCTTAGAATCGGACTTGCATTTTGGCATAGTGGATTAAAAGCAAAAATTAGATTCCCAGAGCATATCGCCCCGCTGCTATTATTTCCTTTTACATCCTTCCTTTCCCATCTGTCTGCTTCTAACAAAACAAGCTAAGCATCTTGTTTCATGATCCTATGCTCACTTTCAAACATTCTCTGCCTAGACCTTCCTAGTTTGCCACTTTAGTTCTTTGCTACCACCCCAGCAAACCTTAAGATTCTATTAATTCATGCATTTATTTATTCAGCATATATCAAAAACTTACTCTTTGAACTTTGCAAAATGCCAATGAGGCAGAGCCTGTATCCTATCCTGGAGAGGTTTGGTCTAGAGAGGAAAGATAAGTCAACAGTGGTCACCATACCACCTCCCTGCTGCGTACTCCCCCAGCTCTGCTCTTTCCAACTGGACGCTCCCAACAAAGGCTGCATTTTCATTGCAGTCTTATGCCCAAGACCCTAACATTGGCAGGATCTAACAAAAAGTGGAGTCATGGTTCTGCTTCTAGTGTAAATCAACATTTATCATCCGAGATTAGTATTCTGCCCATATCCAGATAATGTTAGAGCAAGGATTAAAAACATACATTTCTGTAGGGGACAGGCAGTTAGCAACAATGAAGAATGAGGAGGTCTGAGCAATAGGGAGTGGTGGGGACTGTGGCAAATCATTGGAGAACATCCAGCCCATCCAGGGAGGTAAGTGCTTTCTATCTTCAGCCTCTTTTAGCAGTGCCAGTGTGGCCACATCTGATTTTTCAAGGAAAGCTATAAAGCCAGTTTTACACAAAATCACCTGTTGGTATGTTTCTAGTTTTTGCTTTTAAAGCTCTGCATGGACTAAGCAGAAAGCATCTGTGCATTGGGCTTGCGAATGCACCACTTCATTTCCTCTGTTCTTAGGAGAAGCTTCTGCATAGCACAAGTTGCACTGGGACTTGATTTCCACATTCGGTTTTTCTACGTAAAAGTCATTTCACCCTGAGATCAGTGTTTCCCCCTGTTTGGACCTTTATTTGTCATCTGTGTAAGAAGGGCAGAACCAGCCAATCTTGAAGAGCCTGAGTCTACAAATCTATGGTGTGGCACTGTTGGCATATATTGTCTCTGTCCATATCACTCTGTCTTTTGGCCGGTTAACAATAGCTTGTTTGGGGTCAAAGAGCTTTTTACTAGGAGGCTGCTACAAAGCGGGGTAGAGTCATCTTCGGTATGGATTTGAAAGTTATGAATTTAATGGACTTAAGAGCTAGAAGAGGACTCAGACCTTCTGGTCTACTCCTCCTAAGGTTAAGTAACATGCCGAATGCCACATACCATTTATGGACCTCCCTGCATTAGGAAGCTCCTTTCTTTTATTATCCAGTTGGTAAATGATATTGTAGTAGCTATAAGATATAATTCACCATTACCATGAACTATTTCTTTCCTTCTTACTGGTAGGATTAGATCCGTAAAAGCAATTAAGATCTTTGATCCCATGAACCACCAGAGTCCCAAATTGGGATGGTTGTTGTTCCTAGGATATCAGCAAATTAACCTTTGCATGATCCGGGCTGTGTTAAAATCAGACTTCTTGGGTTCTTTTGGCATTAGCTACTGTTTACATAAGAAAGCGGTTACTTAATGTGGTAATTTTGTTCCATAAACATTGCATAGGCTATCTGATTTTTTAAAAACAATTTTAGCTCCAGAAGCAACAGCCCCATAAAGGGTGCATGTGAGTGGTGCTCAATGGGACATAAATTAAGAAGGGCATTTTTCCAGCTGTAGTAGGATATGTGTGTTAGTGTTTCAGCAAGCTGCACAGTAAGCACAAAGACCAGGTCATTAGCGTCTGCTGGCAGGAATCAGAAAAGCTGCAAATCACCAGGAGAGCTCAAGTGCTCCTGGATGGAGGTGGTCCTTTGAAATCTGTCTGCTAAAGGCAGTGCTGGGATCAGGACTTTTGTAGGAATGAACAATTGGTCTCATACCCCCTGCAGAGCAGGAAATCTTCATCAGCACCTTCCTTGCAAGCAACACATCCCCATGTCCAGAACATCTGATGTAGTTGCTTTACTACTGAAAATCTAACCCTCCCATTCCTCTTAGATAAGCTGCAGACTGCTTGCTGGGGCAAACGAAGTCCTCATGATCTTGCCCCAGCCTTGCTGGCTTTATTGTTGGTCCCCAAACAACCAGTACTCTTTCCTGCTTCGGGGCCTCTGCATTTGCTGTTTCTGTGTCCTTGAAAGCCCTTTCTCCTATCTTTTCATGGCTTGCCTGTGCTCCCTGCATCCTGTGCTCCCTGCATCCATGCTCCTGTGCTCCCTGCATCCTCAGAATGGTCTTCCTAAACCGTGGCAGACGGCACACCCCTTCCAGTTACTCTTGATTCTCTTTGCCTGTTTTATTTACTGCATAGTACTTGTTATCATCTGAAAATTTATTATTTATTCACTTCTGTGTTTGCTTACTGCCTATTTCTCCCAGTACAAAATAGGCTTCACTGGAAATGAAGATGTTCTATACTCTGGCAGGTATAAGCTAGAGACCGAAGGCAAGATGGATGGACTTTCTCAGCCTTAGTTTCATAGCAGTTAGATAACCGGGCTGACATTTTCCTTTTAAGCATAGTATGGAGGATTAAACAGGACCACCAGAAAGACTCCACCCCCATGCTCCAACCCGCTTATGAAGCTGGAACTAAGTAACCATCAACTGATTTTTTCAATCTGTTGGTCCATCAGCAATTTATTATTCAAAACATCTTAAAAACAGGAATGATAGTGTTCTTTGTAGAAACTTGTAATGCATCATGTATACGATTCTTTTTTTACTTATGCAAACTTTTATTTTATATGAACATATAAATGTACATTGTCATCTAATTGTGCACATTATTTACATGTTTGTGCCTTTTAATATAATGTGATCTGTTGATCTTCTATCCTGAAATGGTCTTCAAGAGTCATCCGGAATGGTGTCTGATATCACGTGGCACTGTACTCTGTTTAACCATTGCCTCATCATTTCATATTTAGGTTGCTTTCAATAATTTTATTCTATACAAATAACACCATCCCAGGCATCTTTATGTATATATATTTTACTGACCCTTTTATTATTTTCTTGGAATTGAAACCTAGTAAATGGAAACCATTTGTTTTTTGAGCTGCTTTGTATTGGTGGGTTCATTGACCGTGCACGGCAGAGAATCCCAAAGTCCAAGCTCTTAAAGAAGTTGCTCTGATTGAGGAGACAAAGTTGAGGAAACAAGAGGAGCAACCACAGCCAGTATAAAAGGACTAAGGGCTAAAGGATTTGGTTGCAGACAGGTGCTGGGGGAATTCTGAGAACAGAAACTCAGAGGGGAGCAGTAGGTGGTAAATACGTATGGGCAGAAGATTAGATTTGAGCTGGTCTAGGAAGATGGGTTGGGAGGACAGGAGAAGGCATTGGGGCTGGGGGACTGCATGACAGATGCACGGTCTGGTCTGTAGTCGAGAGCTTTGAACAGACTGAGGTGAGCGGCTTGGATGGAGCCAGAGTGACAATGCCATAGTCATGAACTTGGCACTTACACGGAGGCTAAGTATTATTACCATCATTCCAAGCACACAAGGGTCTGCTCAGAACAACAATATGAGCCATTTGTACAAAAGACCGAAATGGAATCCAAATAACAGGTCCAGCTGGTCCAAATCTCTCCCTCCCCCTGTAGTTAACATTTTACTGCCCGCCCGAGTGACTAATGAATCTGGCCCAGTGTAAATCCCCAGGCACAAATCCCTGCTTGGAGTCTGTGTCTAGACATCCAGACACAAGTGCAATTTGCACTTTGAACATCCAACACCTTATCACTTACGAGAAATCAGGTTTAAAGGGGAAGATGGGGAGGGGTTGCTTCTACCCCTGCCCTCTGGCACAGTGAGGGTGGAACGAGGATCCCTGTAGATAATGGCTGCAGTAGGGGACCCAAAGGTCATAAGAGTGTTTGTTATGTGTCTCTGGTTGTTCAGAAGCACTGACCGGGAGGCCTCTCCATCTCGTTACAGGCTGTGTTTTGTGAAGCTCAAGCTCCTGATGATAGCCATTGAGTACAAGTCTGCCAACCGAGAGAGCCGGTAAGTGTGCTGCGACCCAGCGGCCAGCTGACGTTTTGGTGGTGAGAGTGTACTCTGGGAACACTGGGACTACTTCTGCCTTCTTGTGCATTATTGATTTGCTTGGAACTCAAAACAGCACCTCTCTGACCCTAGGGTACATTTCAAAGTATGGTCCGCCAGACACCGCAGCTTCTCCCCCCAAACTGGCTTCCCAAACCCCACTGTGCATTCACAGAGTGTTTCTCCAGGGGAGAGAGATCAACCCTCCAAATGTCTCCACCCGATCATCCCACCCTGACCTTCTCACCTTCTGAGTATAAAACTGGGGTCAGACTCTGTCCTAAAACCCTTTTGTAATGTTGTGAACAAAAGGCAGGTAGCCTCTGACCTCCTTCCCAGCAGACGCGGGATAAAGCCATGAGGAAAGACACCGGCTTTCTTGATAGCCAAATTACAAGCAGCCTTGTGTGTGCCATATGTACTTCTCCCAGTGCAACCGAAATCCAGGTGGCAGAATATCAGGCTTCATGTAAATTAACCAGGAGAGCAGGGCTCAGAGGCAGGAGCTCTCTTTATTTATTTATTTTGCACTTAATTATGTGGAAATCAGACTGATGAGAGACTAAGTCAGGTTGAAATAGATAACACCCCAGTCAATCTATGAGTTCATGCTGGACAAGGGAAGCATCAAGCTAACAAAAAATTTTGTTGATGGAATACTGTATACAGTACAGATACAACACAGATGATTTTTGCTCCCTAATTCTTATCAATGATTTTGGAAGAAAGAGAGCTCATTGAGAGATGCTTAAGCTTTTGTTCTCTGAAATAACACCCATAATCTGTTCTTCTCCTAGTACATTTTTTTCCTGCTGATGCCCAAGTACAAAGTGCAACAAACATCTTTAATAACTAAGCAGAGTGCAGGGCAGGACGAGAAGGTTCCTGCTTTCATCGCTTAAGGAGTTTGCGTTATTTGGATTAATGATCCGAGAAAGCCGGGCTTCCCATTGTACCGTCTGTGTCTCTGACCAAAATCAAAACAAACAAAACACTGGATTGTAAGCAAGTCAATCCAATGTTTTCTGTTACTTTAACCACGAGAGATCAGATTGCTCACAAAGTCAATCTGATCAAATGTCAATCTATTTTGAAAATCCAAATCAACCAAAAGGAAGACAACAATGGTAGATTTGGTGGCCACATGTAGAACCTGGCTGTAGCAATTAACAAGTATGTATTCAAATGAACATTTTATTTTCTGTGTTGGCAAACTGAAGAATATTATTCGCAAAAAACTAGGAGTCCTGGTTATTTGCTATTCAACAGATGAGATGGAATTACTGCTTGCCCCGTGTTTGCCAATACTCCCCGCACCTCCGCGTAGGACTTGCACATCCGGGTTTTTGCGAGCAATATTCTTTGTGTTGCCAAGTCAATAGATCTTTGTGTAACTCCGTGCTTGCCCTTTATCACTTTTGTTCATCTTTCAAAAAGTGTCATGATATGGGTGACACTGGTGCTGAATAGTGCTTTTTGAGCATTCTAGAATAATTTCATGGCTGCACTCTGAACCTTGACTAGTTATCTCCCATCCGCTGCCTTCTGGTCCCAAGGAGGTGGAGCAAAAGGCTGTTAATGGTTCAGTGTGAATCCGCTGTCACCATTCTAAGAGAAAGAACTCAGTTCTTCCTGAAGACAGAATCTTTTCTTTGATGGACCCTTTAATTGATTCAATGGAGATGTTTTCAACAAAGCCACATTTATACATAGAGATAGTTTTGAGATTGTTTTTCAGAAAACGGCGAAAAGAACTTGGTTGGCTTGGTTTTGGCTTTGTGCGTGCCATTGCCAGCTTTAATCCTCAAATGTGGCTTGGTCTCAGTGTGGAAGCGCATTGGTTCTTGTGGAAAAAGGTGTGTTTGAGGGAATGCAGATCACTCCCATGAAAAAAATTTAGGACCTTTCAAACGCAGTTGCCATGTTATAAAAAGATAATTTTTAGATTCTTCCTGAGAAGATAATTTGAAGTCTTTTTCTTTATTTAAAAGTTTCCCATTTCTTTTTCTGTCACACTTCCTAACTGATTGGGTGTTAGAATCCTGAGCGCCTGCTTCCCCTCCCCCCCTGCTGCCTTCAACCCCTGTTAAACTATCTCCTTTGTTGTTGATTTCACCCCCACGAGACTAGTTTCACGCAGACTAGTTTCACGCTTTGCCGAAAAACCCTTGTTTTCACATGCATCCTTCAAATGATTTGAAACAAAGGTTTTGATTCCTTCTTTCCTTCTGGTGTCAGTCAATTTATTATCAAATTGTTTGATTTTAAATTCTTTTCTTGTCGTTTTGCAGAAGCCGAAAGCGGTATGCACTCTTCGTTAACTTTGCTCCCAACCTCCACCCTCTATCTTCACTCCTAACCACAGGACTAACCATTTGCCGAGAATTCAAGAAGAGAGAGATTATATATCTGCATATATAATCTCATCCCCTTGTCTAATATACATATTATATATGTGTATTTATATATTTGTGTGTATATACATACACCCCTCTGCAATGAGAGTACATAAACTGAAAGTAGCCTATTTCTGTTCTTGTTTGATTTGTTGGTTCTTCTGGATGACGCACTAACTTCTTTGCAGGAAACCTAAAAAAAAAACAAAAAAGAAAAAAAGAAAGAAAGAAAAGGCACAATCCTGTTTTCCATCATGGCACCAATGATGGGAACAAATACGATTAAAGCCGAAAGGAGGATGCTTCTCTCCAGCCCTCTGTGTCTGTTTCTGTGTTGTACTCCTGTGTCTTGGTGTCCCCTGGACTTTGGCACCATCCTGTCTACGTGCCCCACTCACATGCCTAGCAACTTCCCCCTCCTGGGTTGAGTTTCTAGTTTGTAGAGCAGAGTTCATGCCCTTTTATCCACAAAACAGAGACCCAGCCTTTCCACTTCTCATTTTGGTGATAACATTTGGAGTATTTTATTTCATGGTGTTCCGTGAAGACTTAGAACACTGCTACCAAATTGCTAGATGATTACTCGTGCTTTACAGAATGAGTACTACCATTTACTGAGACAAACTTGTGGCTTTTTCCCCCCTGAGTGTGTTTAGGCATATTTCTTAATATAAAGTAGCTACACTTTGACCATGTGACTTCACCCTGTTTTGCTGCTGTTTTACGTTGCATGGCGCATGACTAAATTATCATCAATGGCATTTTTTAAAAAGAAACTTTGTGGGTTAATACTTCCAGCATAGCTTTTCAATAATGTGTTATCTAAGACAGTATTGTTGAAAACATACTATTGAGATGCCTACTTGTTCATCTTTTTGAGAGTCTCTTTTCTCTGATTGTAGTCACTGTCATGTGTTTGTGTTTGTCATTGTGTGTGTGTGTGTGTGTACTTGTCTGGACCTCTGTCCAAAGTCAAAGGATTTTGTTTAGATTGGTGTAACTAGAGGTGGCTTCCTGTCAGTTTGGTATTATTGATATGAGCCAACTGCAAGAAGTTACTGCAACACTTTGCATCTTCAAAGGTCCACAGTGGTTGCACCTGTGCTGTTGGCTTTTGGCCTTTGAGTCCTTTTATCTTGTGGTGAAGGCATGTTGTGATATAGGCATGATTTGTCCCAAAGTATACTAGAAAGTGACTTGGCTTGCTCCCAGAACCAAATATCCAGAATCATCCGTCCCAGATCAACTTTCTCTTCCCCTTCCCATGTGGCTAATATTTTCCATAGGTGCAAAATAGATTTTCAGTTGTCATTTTTTAAATTGTCAAAATGGGTTCAGGCTAAAAATGTCCTCACCAATATCATTGGGGGACCACAGTGGCATCATTTGAGTCTAACCAACTGGGAGCAACCTTCATGGCACTGTCTATGTGCAAGTCAGCTGGGCGTAAGCTTATGGGAACATGGAAGACTCAACTGTGTCTCCTGCATATATCTGAAAGTAAAAGCGTGTGTGTCTAGTTGTGTGGGACTCTAGTAGCATCTATTTGAAAGCCCAGAAGAAATAAAAAGTTCCAGAAAGGTGGTAACATTTGAGGTGTGGAGTTTCTCCGAGCTGTGCCCTAAAACGGGCCAAAAACTACACGGTGTAGTCGTGCACCTCCGGAGGCAGCACAATTGGTTCAAAATCCCACCTGAAAGTAATTGTATATGAAACTTGTGTGATCAAAGAAGCCTCTTCCCAGCAGCATGATTCATCTGGGCACAGCATGACTTGAAGTCCTAATGGTTCTTATTTGCTTGCTCTAGTTAATGATGTCCCATTAGCTTGCTAGACACAAATACAATTACCATGTTATTGAATACAAACTATGTTTTCACATGAGTCATGATTTTTTTTTTTTAATTGCCCGGGGAATGGTACATCACACCTACCAAAAATGGTGGGGGGAGGGGGAGGAGAGACACACACAACTATCATATTTATCCATAATGGATAAAAGTTTCCTTTGGAAATGTATATTTTAGTTGACCTGCCAATCATTGGTTATCTTCAAAACCAGGAGGCAATTAAAGGTTATGGTGATCGAGGAAGAGATGACTAGGTGCTTCCCATGTGATACACAAGTGGCAGAGAAAGGGAATAAGTCATTTTCCCCCTACCCATCCCCAATCTCCCATCATGGCCAGTGGTTAGTAAGAGATACCCAATGAAATATGACCCAACTTAGACCTAGCATGCCCCTCATGGTAGAACCTCAGAGACTTGTCCCTGTTGAACTGTGCTATCAGTTCCATGTAGATGCGTTTTACATTAAGGAACACATATTTTAGCTCTAAGTGAGCTGTATTTCTAATACTGAAATCAATCGCTCCAACTTCCCAAGAGGCACACTGTTCCCATATTTGTATGTTTGCATATTCATACTTAACGCCTCTCAGAGATGACTAGCTCATTGTCCAGCCCCACCAAAAAAGGTATGGTCAAGCCTTTGGCCTTCCTGATAAAAAGTTGCAGCCGGGTCTTTGAAAGAAAGCCGTGACTTCCTTTTCCCTTATTCATGAGGGAAAGGAAAACTTTTTGAACTGAGGCTAATGACTTAGGGTTTTTATTCATGTGACCACAAGCTGAAAGTGTCACGGCACTCAACCCCACTCAACTGAGACAGAGTGAGACTCTGTCCAAAAAAAGAAAAGGAAAGGAAAAGAGGAAAGAAAGAAAGTCCCTGCTGCATGTGGGACTGACTTGCTGCTATGAGAAACTCAAAAGCAAACAGAAAGTCATCAGGTTTCTCACCCCTCTAACACAACTATGGGCTCCAATATGTATTTGGCTCATAGAGTGGGTGAGAAAAAGAATGAATTTAGCCTATATCTAGAAGTACTCTTAAGAGCAAAAGAAGAAAAGAGAACATGCGTCCTTGGGGAAGGGACCACACCAGCCCTGTGCTTCTAGCTGCCACCGGATGTTTTTCCATTAAAATCTGTAAGGTCATGAAAGAAAGAGAGTGATTTCTACGTTCTTTGAAATAAAGGAAAGTCCACCTCTGCCAAGAAGATCTCCTTGTTGGAATTCTGCTAATAGACATATGGACTTTTTTCTTAGCAATTTTCTTGATTCTTCACATGGCACATCTTGTGTTTATCTCTGATAAGCTAGTGAATTAGACAAAAGATAAGCTAGTGAATAAGACAAAGTTGGGGCCAAAGGGCTAATTTAAAGTGGTGAATGGGGTAGGGGAGGCTTTTGGCAGTCAGAAGCATAAAACAGACTTAACATTGGATATTCTCCTAAAGGGATCAAAGGTCCTTGGACAAATTTTCATATTCCCTTTAGGAAACCAATGACAGATTCAAAGGGTAGTAGGCATTTTGCAGGAATGAAAGGATAAAACCTTTACTTTTGTCTAGAATTCCTATCTTTTTACATTTTTGAGAACCAGAGGATTAACATTTTATTTAAAGGTTCTAGATTTGGAATGTGAACAGAAGACAATGTCTAAACTACCCAAAACAATAATGTGTTTCCCCAAAGAGTTTTTGAAACTCTGCTCTTACTCAGCGAATATTCTATGCCATGGCACCCTGGAACCAGGGGCTTATGCTACTCTTCCATACCCTTAAATATATGAGCTGAATTTGGCATCTTTGTGTATCGAGATTTCTTTCTTTCATCATTCCCAAAGAGTGGGTTGATACGTTTGGTTCCCACCCAGAAGGCCACCTGAGCTCTCAGTATCAGCAAATGGTGCTGCCTTGCATCTCAATGGAGATGATGTAAACCCTCTCAGCCCTGGTCTACAGAACAGGAGGGCATCCTGGAATCACCCCATCTGCAAGGTCATCGGAGATGCTTTTTGTTCCTTCCACAATCGGCCAGCCTTAAGACTGATGGAATAGGAGATCTCTATCGTGCAGACAAAAGTCAGCCCAAATTAGCCCATCTTCAGACTTGTGCAGGGAGAAAATGTTTTGTATGCTTCTGTCAGTGAAAAGGTCTTTCCATGCCAATAGGGTGTCTCCTGGGTCGTTCATTAGTGCCAAGGGCAAAATGGAGAGCTGCAGTGCTGTGAGAGGTTCATTACTCTCATTTAGTTTCATAATCACTTAGCTCACTATCAGTAACAACCAAGTGTTTAAAACCTATTATGTGCCAGTCACTGATTACATAGTGTGTGCTTCCATTATCTTTAAAACACTGTAAGCTAGTGAATATTCACCCCATTTTACAGATAAGGAAGATGAGGCTTAGCTGTGGTCACATGCCCAAAGCCAGGACCCAAACTGATGAGACCTGACCTATGTACCTGAGTGCTTAACCAACATAGGCAGCAAATCTGAGGTTTGAACACAAATTTGCCTATGTCAATGCCCAGAATCTTTCCTTTCCACTATGCAAACTTGTCAAAAGCTAGCTCAAAGGTATATAACATATAATATAAATATGTAATAAATTATCTCAATGTGCACTCATTTGAATGCCAATTCCGAATTTTCACTGTAGATAAATTCTTGTTTACTATTGATAAAGAACAGTGGAAACAAAAAGAAATTTTTCCTTGCTAAGAACCTTGCTTTCACTGGGTTTCACAAGGACACAGTGGGCTCAATCACTGGAGTATAATTAATGCAGCATGTAGTATGAAAAAAGAAAACAGGTTGTATGTGAAGCTTGTTTTGTGCTTACATGTCACCAAGACGTTGATGTGGGTAAAAATTTTCCCTTTGAATTCTGTTGTTCAGATCATGATAGGATTTTTTTTCTACTTTTAAGTTTTTCCCGCATTGTTATATGAATACATACAAAAATGTAGGTTTTTTTTTTTTTTTTTAACGTTAAGGACCTAACTCCTTAAAGGGCATGCGATTTTTTCATATACGTCCTTATACATCATTCTGGAGTGTATAAGTCTTTACCTGGTAACTTTGTATCATAATGGGCAAGGTTATTTTGATAAGAAGCCCTGTGTTCCATTCCAGGAGGCCAGCTAAAAGAAATCTCTGACAATTTTGTTAAAAATTAAATACATTTTGGCTTTTTGGGGGGGGCAAGGATGAAAAAGTAACATAAACCAAAATACTAGAGCCTTCCACACATTATCTTACTTAAATCTTTGAAGAGAGATTATTATTATCATTATCCCCTTCCTATAGGTAAGGAAATTGAGTTCTACGGAGGTTTTATAACTCACCCAAAGTCAGACAGCTTTAAGTGACAGTGCTAGGATTTGGACCCAATTTTTGATTGCAGAGTCAGGGCATGTAAGAACTGTTTTATAGGAAAGGAGGTAAGAAAATGTGCACAAATCTCAAATTCTGTCTTTCTAAAATGTCATGTTGGCTTTGAAAAATAAATCCATCTAACCTGTGTAAGCTCTGACTCTTTCCCCTCATGACTGTATGAAGTCGGAGGGTTCTTTATCCCCATGTGAAGAGGTGGCCGTGGGGGGATAGAAGCTCTTGTGACCACAATTATTTTGCAATAATGATCTGCTCAGAGTTCTCCCAACTGAGCACAAGTTCACCTGGGCCCCTCCTATAGTCCTACAGACATATCATCTGTTCATAGCACTTTTCAGGAATGGTTTTACCAGTGGAAGAAGACGACATGTTAATTACCATCTCCCATTTGGATCATTTTGGGCAGTGGAGGACTTCCTTTAGACCAGCGGTTCTCAACTTGTGGGTCATGACCCACAGGAACTGTATTAAAGGCTCATAGCGTTAGGAAGATTGAGAACCACTGCTTTAGACTGATTCTAAATAGCTTTTACCTTTTACCTAAGATCAAAGAATACCTCGGTTGTATCTCATGCTTCATACAGAGTCCCTAATTCAGTATCTGTTGAGCCCAAAGCCTCATCTCCCTCCCTGTGTAAAATATTCCTGTCTCCTGCTTTTGATCTGCAGAGAATTAATCTTGTTTGTTTCATCCATTAATTAGGTCAGGATACAATTGTCTCTGCAGTCAGTCCAAACACAATGTGGTCACTAATCTATTTAGACCACTTTGGAATAGGACAGTGTATATTTTTAGGTTCCTACTTCCCTGCAGGGCAAGTTTTCTTTAGGGGTAATTTCCATTTGTCTTCTAACTACAGTTTGCCTCAATTAGGACATACATGCTCTACACACGTCTTATTTAAACACCCCATACATTTTTATAAATAGCAGATTGGAATCATTAAGTGTATCCATCTGCTGACATTTTTCTTTTGCACTCTTTGGGTAGATACAACTTAACCTACATATGCTATACTATGTCCTTATCAATATCATGAAGACATTTGGCTGGTTTCTGCATTGGTTACAGGTGTCTTGTACCATTCCCCATGGAAACATGTGGTGTGCATACATGTATGTTTCTGTATTCATATAGGGGTCCCATTAATGCTCTTTCATCCAATGGAAAATTGATGTAGCAATAGCTTCACTAGGGCAATAATGCTTCAGTGTTAACTATCCATAGATGTTTCAAATGGAATTCATTATGATGGCCTTTGCTTCAAATCAGATGGCCATGATGGTGGTTAGACTGCCTCATTATAGAAACCCAGGTCCTAAAACCTAGATTTGCTTTGATTTCCTCAACTGGGTGTGTGCCAACCTGGGAATTCACCAGCAGTGATTAATGATGGCATTATCCAACTAAATGTTTGGGGCTGTGGACATCAGGCTCTGAACAAAATCTGTGGGGAAAGCATTAGACTAGTGGGCCCCCTATAAAAAAAAGAGTACAATGTAGCCTTCAAGCCATTCAGAACATGACCTCACAAATGTGTCTTCTTTTTGTTTGTATGTTTGTTTACTGAGCAGTATATTAATTAATCCTGGAAACCATCTTAAGATCCAAGAAGGTACTTTAGGATTTTTCATCGCAAGTGATGCCAAAGAAGTTAAGAGGTAAGAGTTTGTTTTCATCTGGCTTTCTGTTTGGCCCAGCCATAGACATCTTGACCTACTGAAAGTAGGGCGTGCTTCCAAATGTATAGGGCACTGACCCCAGAGCTTCTTAACATGTCTATGGGCATCAAATGGTGCAGAGTTTGAGGAAAAAGAGATTGTACCTTAAAATAAATGTTCCCATGGACTTCTTTTCACACAGACAATTCCACATTGTTGGAATAATAAAATCTTAGGACTAGGAGGCCTAGTTACCTACTTTTTCATTTTGTGAGGGAGAAAACTGAGGCTGTAGGACTGAGTGATCGATTACTCAAGGTCATCTTGATTCTTGATGATCCAGGACAACATAACAAAAGAACTGGCTCCTTGTCTAGTGCTTTTCCCTTAATATTACATGGGCAGATATATTTGAGAATTACCTGTTTACTAACTGAAAGTGCCAAATGGAATTTCAAAAGGTCTGGATAGGCAGGTGCAGTGGCTCAATCCTGCAATCCTAGCACTCTGGGAGGCCAGGGCAGGTGGATTGCTTGAGCTCAGGAGCTTGAGACCTTCCTGAGAAAGAGCAAGAATCCATATATACCAAAAAAAAAAAAAGAAAAGAAAGAAAGAAAATAAAATTTAACTGAGTGTGGTGGCACATTCCTATAGTCCAAGCTACTTGAGGGGCTGAGACAGGAAGATCACTTGAGCCTAAGAGCTTGAAGTCACAGTGGGCTACCGTGACCCTACTGTGCTTTAGCCAGGGACACAGAGCAAGACCTTATGTCAAAACAAAACAAATTTTGCATTAATTTCGAATGAAATCTTAAACTGGCTATATTTCTATCTGTAGTTATCTAGGTAAGTGGCTAAAGTTGTCACCTTCAATTTAGGCCTCCAAGCGTACAGCCCAGGATTTCATTAGCCTCCATGTTTCATGACATTTTAATTAGTATCCTTAAGCCTTATTAAGCAACCTAGAGAATCTGGGCTCTTTTCAGAACTATGTGGAATGTTGTTGTATTTGATTCTGTCCAGGAGACTTGGAAAAATTTATTAGGAGAAAATGTGAGGCAAATAGCCAGGTCACTCAGTTCAACAAAAATGTTACATAAAATATTTTAAGAGAATTATTCATTGTGAAGGTCTGTGCTTATTTATATAAGTCTGTGATCTTTATTTAATGCACTCCTACTTAAAGCCAGGTCTCTGGTTGGTGTGCTACTTTTTTTATTGTTACTCCTCTAAAATAACTCTGGAAGTAAGTCTTTCTAAATACTCAAGGTTTTGGTTTTCTGATCTGTAAATCTGAGGTCAATGATTTATCCAAGGCGATACAGCACATTAGCAAGTGTCAGAACCCAGGTTGGAACTGGTCTTTCTTTTTGTAAAATCTGCTGTCTTTCTACCAAGTTTAATACTACTAACACATTGTTATGGAGGGTTGACTATACACCAGCACTGTTTTAGGTACCCAGTTTTTTGTGTTTATGAAGTCACTGAATTCTCACAGGGAGCTCATGAGATAGATAGGTAGCATTACTATTTCCTCCTTCACATATGAGGAAATTGAGGCCCAGATTGGTTAGCTAACTTGCCCAAAGTCAATTCCAGCACCTGCACTCTTAATTATTTGCTGTGTGTGGGCCTGACACGCTGAATACAGCATGATGATATGTGACGGTGGATGCCTGTGGTTCTCTTTTGCCTCACCCATTTAACTAAACTGCATAGACTAGTTACATCCTAGCTCATTATCATCCACTTTTTTAGGAAAGAGAAAATAGAGTATGGAGAAGCAAAAACAAAACAAAAAATCCTTAAAACTGAGTTCTCTAATAAGTTAAATTTCTTTATTTCTGCAAATTGGGAAAAGGTCACCATTAACCAGCTGTGGGACAGAAATACCTCCCTCCCCAGTCCACGGAAAGTCACTGTTCTCTGGCGGATCCTGAGAAGAAAACGCAGAGTTAATGGGGTCGAAGCCTTCCACCTTAGTTCTCTAGAAAATAAGCTTGTTCTCTTGTCCAGATTGTGATACACAAAAGCTCGCAGCAACATCTCAGCGCCAAGTACAGGAGGCTGGGGAGCAAAGCAGCACCATAGATCATGTGTGCCACCCAGATAGCAAATATAACATGAAACTCCCATTTGTGTAATTCTATTTTCTATTGCATCTCTCACTAATGAATGTCACAAATACCAGGCAGTCCAAAAAACAAATTACCTCCTATATTAAGGAGTGCAATATGTCTCATTTCAGTGCTTTATGGTATTCACAAATACATGCTGACACAATCAGCTCCAACACCAGCCTGTAATTTTCCATGGTGTGTGATGTGTCAGAGCAAATGCTGTCAGTTAGAGGATTTCAGATAGATGAAGACTACAGAAAACCGCAGCAAGGACATTGGAGATTTGAATGAAACTAAACAAGTTTTGTAAAAATGGAAAAGTAGATTATGATGATCTAGTGTTGAGTTTGCACCCTGCACTGCAAAACAGCAACAAATGAAGTTTATGAATTCTAGCTTGTAGAAACTTTCCGAGGCAGTATTTTAGGCAAAGAGGAGTGAAACTATTCAATTCCAGTCTTACAAAGGTCATTTGGGGATGGGCATTGGCCACTTGCCCTTTACTCCTTGCCACTAAATATTTTCCTCTTTAAATAATCTTGGAAGATAGTCTTTAGTATAGGAGTTACAAAATGGGGTCTTGTTGACTTAATTTGGCTTGCAGATAGGATTCTTTGGGGTCACGTTTAAAAAAAAAGTAATTTAGTTGCCAAGGTGAAAAAGTCATGAGCTTTTATATAAAAATCCTTATTACTGGTTTCTCCTGAAAAATTCGCAGACCCAGCAATACTGGGAAACATTTTCAGACTCATTTATTCATTCATGAGCTGTCTATTATCAGCCACCTACTGCTTAGGAGACTGTATACAAGGTGCCAGGGGAACAGTCGTGAACAATGGAGAGACGTCCCTACTTGCATGGGGCTCACATTCTAGGCAGGAGAGATTACAATATTTAAAAAATTAATGATGGCTGGGTGCAGTGGCTCACACCTGTCATCCTAGCACTCTGGGAGTCAGAGGCAGGTAGATCATTTGAGCTCAGGAGTTCGAGACTTGAGCAAGAGTGAGACCCTGTCTTTAATAAAAACAGAAAAACTAGCCAGGCATTGCGGCAGGCACCTATAGTCCCAGCTACTTGGGAGACTGAGGCAAGAGGATCAATTGAACCCAAGAGTTTGAGGTTGCTGTGAGCTGTGATGCCGCGGCACTCTACTCAGGGTGACAGAGTGAGAAGCGGAAGGAAGGAACGAACGGTCATGGATTTAGATTGGGTGTAAGTGAAGGCTTCTCTGAGAGGGTAGCAATTGAGCAAAGCTAGAGATGAGGGGAAAGATGCCATCATGCAAATGTCAGATGGGAAGAGAAGATAGGTAGAAAGACGTCTACTCTGGCCAGGGAGGAAAGCGTGCCTAAGAGAAGCGGGAAGAGTGGGATGAGATGGGAGCTGGTTCCTATACCACTTTATAAAAAGGTTGGGTTTGTTATAAAATGGAAGTCAGGGATGGTTTTAATCTGGAGGTGGTCTGATTATCTCATTAAAATGGTAGAGAATGGGATGAATGGAACAGGAGAGGAGGTAAAAGACTCAGAGACTATTACATGGTGTAGGTGAGAAAGAAAGGCAACTGGGGCGTGGAGGTGGGGAGAAGTGGGGCCCACTCAGACTATACCACATATTTTGGAGAGTCCACAGAACCCAGTGATGAACAGAGTAGAAGAAAGGAGAGAAAAAAGAGGAACCATGGATGAAGCCCAGGCTTGAGTATAAGCAATTGGGTAGATGATGACTTCATCTTTTCAAGGTACCAAACGCAGCAGGAGAAGCAAGTTTTCTGGGTGGTAGGAAGTTAAGGATTCTATTTGGGCTTTTCAGATAGAGGTGTCTACCAAGTGTCCACATGGAGAAATCTCCGAATCTAGGATTTTGGGGCTAGGTGAAGGCTGGAGATGTAAATTTGGGTGTGGTATCTATGAGGTTCCTGATAAGAAAGAGATGGGGAAAAGGGAGGAGAGTCTTATAAAGGGACTATGCAGGGGTGTCCAGCCTGCACCCTATGGGCTGCCTGCTAATTTCGTGAGAACTTTTTTTGCTTATCTGTGGTGTCAGACATCATAAAAAGTATGCAAGGCCTTTTTTGTTGTTGTTGTTGATCAGCTTTCATTAGTATTTGTGTATTTACTCTGTGTTCCAAGACAACTCTTACTCTTCCAGTGTTTGGCAGAGGGAAAAAAACACTGGACACTGCTGAGTGGGCAGATAGCTAAGGAAAACAAGCAAGGGGTGGGCTAGCACCCTAGAACCAGCAAGAGAGTGGAGCCATTCTTACCCTCGATCTGCAAGGTCAAGAGGAAGCAGGATCAGGAGCTGCAGAGAGAGGCTGTGGGGTAGGAATGGCCGCCCTGCAGGGCTTCGTCCTTCAGTTACAGAAGTGTCACCACTGCCATTTCACAGCCAGACAGGGAGGGAGTTGAGGGGTCCCTGGGATGGATTCCTTTCTTTCCACGCTCTAGGCTTCTGCTGGCCCCTCCCAGGGGCCACACACAACAGGAAACCAGAGGACAAAAGGAGAAAAGCCATCCTTGCAGGGAGCAGAGCTGGACTTCTTGCTGATGTGTGTGACGCAAGGTCACCAGCTGAAGGCTATCTGTGGGAGGGGTGCATCGGATCAGAGAGGACGCAGAGAAAAGAGCAGAGAGAGCTGTTTTGGTGGGTGACAAAGCAAGTCCCTGGAGAATGGAGTAATCGCACTTTATCCTTTCCACGGTCTGCTCAGGCTCACCATCATCTCATCACATCACAGGCATGTGTGAGACCCTGGGCTCTGGTGTCAGACTGCCTGGGTTTGAATCCCAGCTCTGCCTGTCTTAGCTCTGCGGCCTTGACAAGGCTGCTGAATCTCTCTGTGCTCCAGTTCCCTTACGTGTAAAACAGAGGTAATAATCATTCTTCCTCCAAAGGGTCACTTGAGAATCAGATATGTTAATGTTTATAAAATGCTTAGAACAGCACCTGGCCTATCCGTAGTCTGCACTCTGTAAATGTGAGCTGCTGTGATTGTTGCCTTTATTATTATGTGTTAGGAGCATCCAATGGGGGAGAAATGGCCAAAGGAAGTGGAAGCAAAGTTACTTTCCCCAATTTGGATGTTTTCTCCTCTTCTCGCCTTCCCGTTTTGAGGCACCTTGATTGGTTTCTTAACCACATTGCCACTCAGTGTAGACCGTCAGCTGTCTTTTCTTCCTTTACCACACGGCTCACAGCTGGCATGTGAACAAACAGCAGAGGCGGTGCTAGGGTAGACCAAGCCTTGGACTTGAACTCGGAAGTCCTGGAGCCGGCCCAGCTCCAGCTTGGGGTGACTTTGAATGGGCCGTGACAACCTCCTCAATTTACAGATGCGGACACTGAGTCCCGGAGATTTTGGCTGTGGGATCTCCAAGATTTCCTCTGGATCCAACACTCCCAACATTGGTTTCCAATTGGTGTGAATGTTAAGTCTAAGTCCTGCAGGAAACGTGAAAAGGAACCTAGGAGTCAAATCGAGCACTGTGTTTATTTCTTCGGCCCTGGTCAAGGAAAGACCATGTCTGCCCCTGGCATTCAACTTCACATGGGCGGTGGGAAAGATGCCCAGCCAAGGATTTTAGTAGTTTCTGAATCCAGAAGGCTGTCAGGTTGTTCCACTGGATTTTATCACCTCCCAGCACTGAAGGACACACGCCTTGTGTGCTGTTTTAGGAACTTTAATTTTAAATAGTGCTTGAATGATCTTATTTTATCTCATCCAGAATACCTTTGCCACAGCCAATGGGACACTTCAGATTAGGGGTCTTTTTGTTGATGGCTTCTCCCAGGACTCCTGTGCCCACCCTTCCTTCAATAGCCTCTACTCATTCCAGTGGTCAGCTGAGCTTTGCTCTGCAGTAAAAAGAAAACTTCCTTTTAATACACATCCTCAGGGCTGGAGAATATGTCCTCAAAGCTTGGGCCAGCCAGCTGTGGAGTAAAATGGGCTATGAAATCCTGGAGTGGGAGTGGGGGGTGCTGGAGACCTACTTGAGTCGTGGCCTTTGTTTTTCCCTCTCCGCCCTCCTCCCCAACTCTCTTTCACTTGGGCTGACAAGAAAAGGTGCTTCCAAGTGACAAGGTTAATATTTTTATTTGACTGAGGAATGGCATGTTGCTATCCCCTTTATTTAATATCTGTCTGACTAGCCAGAGGGGCTTTCAGAGTTGTATTTAAATTCCTGACTCAGGGCCCAGGGTAGATTGCCCACATGTTCCCACGAACAGTATCGAACGCTGTTCTCAAAAATGAGAGATGAGCCAGCAGACGCGCTGTGTCACATCGGCAACCTTTCTCCCAGTTCCTCTGCAAGTGGAAGTTTATGAAAAGAAGCACTAACTCCAATCACAGAATCCCGTGTTTGAAAGAAATGGTCTTACAACAAACATTTCCGTCTGCAAACGTCCAAACCTTTCAAAAGATTAAAGGAAATTAGTGCTGGCGTGTTTTATTAATTTGGCACCACTGCGGGGGGGAAATGTGGTACTCATTTCATTGGGGTGGATTATGAAACGTGTCAGTTTTTCCATTCTCTTTCTCCAGGGCATTTTTTTACTGCAAGGCCTGTCATGATGACATCACGGATCCCAAAAGAATAAAAAAATGCGGCTGCAAACGGCGTAAGTAGTATTTCTTTCCCCGCCCCCTCCCTCTTCCCTTCCTATTCCCCAAATCCGTTTTCCTTCTCTTTGTCCTGTTAGAGAAACACTAAACATCAAGAGTTTTCTTGAACATGTTTATGTTTCACCCAGCAGTTGAAAGAGATGAGAAATAGATACCTACCCTCGCTGTGTTAGAGCACAGGATGAAAAATCACCACTCTTAACACCTAGGAGTGAGCCTAGTACCCTAACCATCACTTCTTGAGTGTAGGGCTGCCAGATGTGTCCCATCTGACATAGTCAAGTACAATGTATAAAAGGAAGACAGCGAAAGCCATAGGGGAGGGAATGTTTTTGTATAGTGATTCCCAGTGGATTCGGGCCACGGCAAAAGTACACTAGGGCTGCGAGAGAAACTGAGTCTCTAAAATGGGAGTTGATCTTCTTTTTATTTGGGATTTTTTCAGGTTTTAGTACCAAAGACTAGAGTTGTCAATTGTGATCCCCTCAAACTGCCCCATGAAAAGAACTTTGCCATTGTCAATGGGCTTCAATTGCCATTGTCCCAAAGGCCGACTTAAAGCACCGTTGCTCTTTAGAGTAGGCTAGATTTTGCTTCTGACCTATCCTGTCTCGAGCCACTTTTAAAGCAGTTTGCCACTGGGGCCTCTGGAGACAGAGGGGGTGAGTTGAGTATTTTGGGCTGTGATCTGCTGAGATACCATGTCTTCAAATGGTCTTTGCTTTGGGAAGGCTGTGCCTTTTGCAGCAATGATGCTTCATTGCCTATTAGAAATTGTCCTTAACCCTAGAGAAAACAAAAATAATGATGCCTGCCCTCTTATGGTGATTCGTAGTTTTAAACTGATCTTCACCATAACCTTGTATGATAGGCAAGGGGTGCTATTAATCTCATTTTACAAAAAAGAAGAAACTAAGCTTCCAAGTTTAACAAGAAGATGGGATTGCAGACAGTCTCACAGGCATACAGAAGGACTAGGGCTCTCCCAGAGATTTCTGATGCTTGTTCTCCGAGTACTCTAATCTATTTTGCAGAAGGGAAAGTGCAAGAGGGGCGATCTTGGGGCAGATGAGCAAGAACATTTATGAACCATCACCCTATAGAACACCATTTCACAAGCAGAAACAAGACAGAAGAACACTGTTCCTGATGTGCCAGTGAAGCAAGGACCTTTTTCACTGCATTTCTAAAAGGAACTGGCGCACAGGAAATGTAAAACCAGTAAGATATAAACGTCGGTCTATTGCAACACAAAGACGTTCCCCAGTCTCTGGCACAAATATCCATGGGACACATTTTGGGTTCAGGGGATCCTAAGTCTGGGATAGCTCAGACCCACAGTTTGGCCTTCCCCTTTCCCACGGACGTCACCCTACTCATGGTCCCCCTCCCTGACTCTGTCTTGTTACTAAGTATTTATATCTCAGAATAACAGAACACTCTATGTCCTTGGGACCTGTGAATTTCTCTATTCTGAAAACCTACTAAGAAGAGCACCCTCACTTCCCAACCAGTCCCCCAGACACCCTGACTCAGAAGACCCTTCCCACCAGGCAGTCGCCGACCCCAGCCCGGCTCCATGTAGTACAGCCCTGCTGAGCAGGCTCTTCTGGGTCATTTCTAGCAGAGGGAGCACAGCATTCCAAGGGGAGAGGCAGATAAGAGAGAACAACAGATACAAGAGGGTGAACTCTTCTGTAAGGAGACTCTTACCATAGGGGGCTGGAAAAGGCAGGAGAATGCTGAGGCCAGCAATCTGGATATTTTCTTGCACCCCCCTCCCTACAGGGGTATCAATGAAATGGCAAGACTATGACTCCCTTATAGATTAGCCATTCACATGTATTTGAGTACCTGCATTGCAGTGCTATTTTGGTATTAGGGATGGAGCGGTGGACAAGGAAAGCCCTCCTGAAACTGTCACTCTAATGAATGGAGATAAACCAGGATCGTGTCAACAGTTACATAAATTCAGAGAGAGTCAGGGGCTAAGAAGAGAGCAGAGACTGCCTAAGGGTGTAGGGAGTCTTACAGGGTGCTTCTTTACAGCCTAGAAAGTCAGGAAGGCCTCCATCAGGAGGTGACATTGAGCCTGAGACCCAATCTGGGTAGGGAGAAGAGCAAAGGCGGGACTTATCGTGCAGTGTTTGGAGGACAGGAGAGTGGCTGGTGGCGGTGATAGGGAGAGGCTAGTGTGAGATGAGGGCCGAGAGGAAGGGACAGGCTGTTGTAAGAAGTGTGTGTCCTCATTCTGTATAGGAAGCCATTGGAATACTTTAAGTGAGGAAATGCCATCATTAATTCTTAGGTTAAGAGGTCTTTCTGGCAAAATTCCAGTATAGAACGGAGTCAGAAGGCAGAAGTGAAAATGGAAGGGTAAAGAGAGAACATCTCTGACCCCTGTTCTAATGCTGGAACATACTCCCTTCCAGGACACAGTTGTGGAACACAGACTATTTTTACCATTACTAGAAAGAAGGATTTGGTTTCTAGAGTATTTTTCCATCTTAGTTCCAAGCAAACAAACAGGAGTGGTCAGTGGTCAGGCATTCTGTTTCTGGAAATCCTGTAGGGAGAACATAATTGTTTGAAATAATTTTATTCTCTGCATTTCCAGTAAGGTCGGTTGAAGGGCAAGGGCACGATCTTCTGTCACATGCAACACAGATTGCTGCAAAAGGCCTCCCCTCCACAGCCATGCGAGTGTGACTGGTCTCTCGCTCTTCTCTCCCTATATCCTTCGCCCCCTCCCCCACCCTTGGGCTCCTCCCCAAGGCCTTCATCTATGAGGCTAGTATTTGATTGCAACCAGAATTGTCCAAATAGTTGTTTGTCCTAATTAAAACGCCAATAGCACAGTAGGCAGAAAACAGCTATGTGTGTGGTGGGTGTGTGATTAGATTGAAATTAATTATTGAACATAACCCCCCCTCCCATGTAGGACAAATGAGGAAATTTGAGAAGATATGTTATAGCTTCATATCCTTCAATTAGAAGGAACTAGGAGAGTTAATGATGCATCAGAGGGTTCCAGTGCCATTGGGTAGACATTGCCTGGTGTACGATGGAGAGGGCAGCTTACCCATGTAGTCACTTATCCAAACCTTATAATTTAGGTATTAATAATTCCCCTGGAGTGATGCACTCCACAAGAGCAGGGCTGCTGATAATCACTGGCCTTACCCTCAGCTCCTCACCCTTCTCTCCCTCCCCATTCTTCCCCTGCCTCTCACCCTACCTTCCTATTCACTTTTATTCAGTAACCTTCATCGTTTCGTATTATATTATCTGGAGAAATATCGAGTGTGGACATTCCATTTCTGGAAATCCTATGGTAGTATAGTTTAACGTTTTGCATTTCTTTCCATTTCTTTATAGCTCTCCATCAAGAAAGAGAGTCCAATTCAGCTGTCTGACCAAGGAACAAGTTCTCAGGGTCTACCATTTACCCATTTTCTTTTTCTGTATAACAAAACTGGTCTAATGATTTACATTTCTTTTTTTTCCCAGCCTCTAAACGTTTGCCAAAGGGTGGACCCCTAGGGGACAAGTCATGTCTAGATTGATATGTTTGAAAGAAGTTTCTTTTAACTTCTAATCATTGACATACCTTTGATTTATTTTTTTTTCTCTTTGCTGCCTTGGAATACGGCCCCTACTCTATTTTAACTGCACACTGGTAGTGATATATTGTGAGTAAAACGGGTTCCCAGCAGCCCGGAGTCCAGTTCCCCCTGTCTTTCTCTAGAAGAGATACTTCTTTTATTTTCTGTACAGTTTTAGTTCCTTTTTTACTTTTGGTATTTATGTTGCATGTAGCAGTGACATCATGCCCCAACTCCCTCATCTCCCAACGCAGTCTGCAGAGTAGCCTAGAGCTGGAGCATTCAAAGGGAGCCCACTCTCCGTCCATCCCCCTCTAGCCCCCCAGCTCTGGCCAGCTTCTGGCACCGTCTTATTTTTCCACTTGAAAATAAGACCTTGACAACAGTGTGTTTCTCTTGAAGGCTCTGTCTCAGAACTTTAAAGGGACACTGATTAGACAGAGGTAATTACCACTTTAGCTCTAGATGCCTTGTCAACTAGGGTCATTGTCATGCTTGCCTTTGATAAGTTATACTTGGTCTCCTCTGTTATTGAGCTTGAATTCCTCTCCTGAAAGAAACACAGATGCTACGTATATATTCCTGTGTGTTGATGTATATATATATATATATATATATATATGATATGTGAAAAAGATAAGTACCATTATTCTATATGTAAAAATGTATATTTTTATATATGAGTTAAGATATTTCATAGATTGATGTATATGTTAACAGTATATGTGCCTCTCTATATGAGGAGGTACTTGCTAGACAATTAATTAGATTCTCAACTTTGGGACTGTAAGTATCTAAACTGCCTTATTGGAGACAAGTATTTCCACAGTGGTAATTATTTCCTACGGTCTATGAAGTTCCTTTGCTTTAAAATATAGTTTCTTCTTCAATACCCAGTAGGTCCCACCCAGTTCCTCTGTGAGTGTTAAGTCAGACATCTTAGAAGATCCATTCACTTGTTTAAGGGAGGAAAGATGACTTGAGGAGAATGTTCTATTTCACCAGGAGCTATGTAGACATCTAAACAAGTCAATATATGTCTCTGAGCCTCTAAGTTACTGAAATAAGATGTCATCTCACTCAGCAAGTTGGGACAGTTGAGGAGGAGCTTTTAAGGCCAGCAAAGTGACTAGAGCCATGCTGTTCTCAGTGGTACCAGCAATGAGCTCTGGGTCTTTAATTACCTAAGAGTCAAATGAAAATGAGACCCAATCTGTAGAATGGTTCAGTCCAATGGCTCTTGGAGAAGATGTTTCGGCACTTGGTCCTTTCGTATTTCTTTGCAGCAGAAGAGGCGAGTTGATCATCTGATTTTGGCTAGTTATCATTGTTTGGAGGGTATAAGTCACTCCATGTAAAAACAAACAAAGCAACATCTTCAGCTCCCTTCATCTGAAGTATCTGAAGGATAGTTTGAGGACATCAGCCACTTTTATACCTACAAAGCTGTCTACCATAACTAATGATCCTTCAGAATTGGAGGGAAAATGTGATGTCAATCAACAGACAACTCCAGTACCAAATACTTCTGCCTTCCCCAGCCACAGTACAGTTGCCAAGGGCAGAATCACCTAGCTCAGTGTGCTTGATGCCACTGACATTAACTTGTTTTTTCTTTCTCCTCTTGATGTTTTTGGAAAACCACCTGGAAGACCTTTCTTCTTATTCCAGAAGTTAATGAGAGGAATTTTGCCGAGTGAAGACCTCATTTCTCACTTTTAGGCCTTGATTTCCAGGGCCACATCAGTTGCTTCAACCTTAAACCTCAGTGGACTTTTCCTTCCCTGGATATTTTCCTTTGCAATTTTAGTTGCAGCAGAGCACACAAAAAGTAGCTCCAGGCTTCATGCTTGGAAATAATGCTTCCTTTATTGGACTGATTTTAAAACAGAGATTGCAATCTGAAAACTACCTATTAATTGAAAGGCAGATTTTTTTTTTCCTTCCACACCAGCCTTCCCTTGCATTAACTCCATTTGAAACTTAAAATATTTGTCTCCAGTAGTTAGAAAAGTCCACCTGGGCCTCTCAGTCCAGCACCACTTTTCCTGCCCCTTCCAATCCACACTGGAAATTAAGATTCTGCAATTGGAAATTGGCTGACAATCTGGTTGCTGATGCAGGAGGCAGATGGTGCTGAGGATAGGATGGAATCCAACTGTTCCTTCCATTTCACACTTGGCTTAGAAGTGCCAACCAGCAGAGAACAGCTGACTGTCTGTCTGACTCAAGGAAAGAGCAGTAACTAAACCACTTCTGCAGCCACCCCTGCCTATGGGTTTCCTTTCTCATGATCATGGCCTTTGAAAGGAGAGGAAAGGTTGTCCAAGAGCTCGTGTGAGAAATCTGTTTTAAAACATGCAAGAGTAGACAGACAATGTCAGTGAAGTCCCCTAAGAAAATACTTCTATTTTGTCTCTATAAATAGAACTAGGAATTTGTATTGGGGATATTGGTTGATTATCCACTTTATCGTGGTGAAGAAAAGCACATTGTGAGAGTGCTAGGGCCAAGTTTGAGGGTGCTGAGACCCAGGGTCTAATTCTTGGCAACCACATAACCTCTTTGAATCTATGGCCCTGCTCCAAGAACAGGATCCTTACAATGTGGGCCAAAGAGAGAACTGAGTCCCTGGAGCCTTATATTGCTGCTTTTCCAGAGCTAAGTCAGTTTCAGGGGACAATTCATTGAGAGTAAAGTTCCAAGAGCCCTAAGACAGAATGACAAGTAGCCACAGTGTTGGCACCTGCCAGAGACACACTCTTGTCTGTTCCCTGTCCCAGGAAGCTGCAGCAGGGCTTTGAAGAGGTCCATTCTGCGGCTGCAGAAGTGGTCCCACTCTACTGGCCACAGGGGCAAAGCCAGTGTGCTTGCCAGTTGCCAGTCTGCCCACCCTCGGACCATCTCCCAGGACCTCCAACCCCCTCATCCCTGCTTTCCCTAAAGGTCTGCTGTGGATCGCAAGAAGCCATTGAATTGAAATGATGCTGCACAATATTTCAATTCTTAGAGACAGCCTGGTCTTCTTTCTGCTCCCTTCATTGAAAGGCTAGTTCCGGTTGCCTGCGACTAGCTGCTCTTCCACACTGATCCACTAGATGTCCTCGTAGATCTACTTTGTGTTACTATTGTACTACAGGGAAAAACCTTTTCCCAGGACGGGGATTTGGGAAGGGAGAGGATGGGTGACTATGTAAGAAAAAAAAAATTAGCAACCACTAAAGGAGAGAGGACCCTTTGTGTGGCCAGAGAGCCAAGAGGAAATTTCTGTTTTAAATAGATAACCAAAGTTGCACTTTGAAACCTAACCTTGGGAGTTTTAAGTGGAACTCTGATATCTAAGAATTAACCTTCTAACATAAATCATCTCTAGAAAAGGAAACAATCACTGAGAAACGGGAACGAAATACCAGCAATTCTGAATATCCATGAGACAAAAATGAAGGATTAGGGAGCCAGGGAGAGATCACTGAGGGAGATGAGAGGGGTGGTAAACTCCAAATTAGGAGGTCCGTGACTTAATTTTAATATAATTTTATTTTACAACTTGAGAGTATCATTTTACACACAAGTGTCCAAATCTTCTGGAACATCTACTGCCAGGGAGGCAAATCCTCATCAGGTTTTAGTTAAAGAGCTTGTCTGTGATTTATATGATGGCCCAGAGAAAATCTCTTCTTGGCCGGTCCACGTAGTCTTCAAGCCTGCTGGATCATTCCACCAGATGGGAGTTCAGGATCAGCCTTACCTGTTAAGAAAGTGGACGCAGAAGTATGTAGGTGAAGACACCCAGCAGGGAGTCAATGAAAATGGACTATTCCAGAAGTTGAGAAAAAGGGCCACCCGACCAGTGGGTGGCATGTCGGTTTAAACATTGTGATTCATGAAGGTTTGTCAATGTGTGTGGGGCTGAATTGTTTGTAACTGTTTCTGTCTTGTTTTGGAGCCTCTCCTTGGTCATTCTTGCTGATTTTTTTTTTTTTTTTTTTTTGGTATGTGGTGTTATTTGTTTGTCTTTTGAGATTTCTATTTTGCATTTGGTGTGAGTGTAAAAATGACTGGGAAGGAATGACAAGTAATGGCATGTTTTCTTTTTTATGCATATGCTGCTTTGGAATGTGACTGCTTGTAATTAACAGTTAATCTTCTTATAGCAAATGTTTTTTTGCTGCTTCGATGACCAGTTTCAGCCTGTTCCTGCATGCTAACAATATGAAATTTTAGAACAATGCATGGTCTCCAGAACAGCTAACAATGACGGTTGCAAACAGTCCCTGAGCGCCCCTGGCTTGATGCTGGGTTTCCTCCTGAACTCTTACCAAGTAGGAGGCTCACATCACCCATTGTGATATGTTTTCCTCTGACAAAACAGCTTCAGAAGTTATTCCATCCCCATCGTCCCTCCCCTTGTCCTTAAAGATGGTATATTTATAAGAACTTTCTTTCCCCATAAATGTGTCAGATTCTATTATTGTATATAAACCCCAAATGGCAGTATGGAAATGAAAACCAGGGACTGTTGCTAATGAGAAGCATAGCATTTCAGAGTTTGATGGGCTTCTCTTCTGCTACAGCATTTGATTAAAAATTTTTTTTTTCAAAACAATTTATCTACAGTGAAACAAAAAATCATCCCTGTTTCCCTGTTCTGTGTAAATAACAAATCAATATTTCCAGTAAAACAACTAAGAATTAAAAATCAAGGGAGTTGTCTCCAAGTTGTATGCCAGATCTGGATGCATTTAAGATAAATTTATTTTCATGCGTTTGATGGAAGACTTTCTTCCCCCTTTCTTGACTTCAACCATCGCTATGTATTTGGAATGTCTTTGGGCATTCACACCACGGCTTCTAAACCCCTCTGATTCAAATGCTGTAGTGGAACTTTTTTTCTTTTTTTTTTTTTGGTAAAAGCTGAGCTCAAAGGAATGATATACCACCCATTGAACAGGGCTGGGGCCGCATGATGATTTGAACAACAGACTGGCTAGGATGCTAAAAGAACATGTCACTAAAAATGTACGTCAAGTTTACAGGAATGGAGTTGCTGCTGAAGAGATCTCTCATTCATCTCCCCCAGTGCCTGTTCTTCACAATCATAACGTTACCCCTGCTTGACAAATATACTGTATGGCAAGTCATAAAGGTCTTAGAACAGGACTTGACCCATTTGAGAGATTTAAACCCCTCTTCCTGGTGACTGTAACGTTCAAACAGGCCAAAGCCACAAGCCATATTTTAAAATAAGAGTGCAACCATTCTCTACTAAGAAAAAGAAAGGTGGAGGGAGAATGACTTTCAAAATGCAAGGTGTGGGCACAGGGAATAGCACCTCTCCAGTTTAGGCTTACTGTTTGGCTGTGATGCTTGGAATAAATAGGAATTCTTCTCCCACCTTGTGAGAGAAACAGGCTGGTTCATGCTAAGTGATAAACAAACATGTTTGCCTGTTGTAGCATCAAAATTAAGTACAAAAAGCTTCTTTTGTTGTGCTGAAATATAAATTGGCTTGAAGGGGAAAGGGCACTGGAAACTTCCATGGTGACTTCCAGCAACTTTTGTAGGTTAACACTCAGGTTGGATCCCTGGGCAGGGCAGAGCCTACGATACCAGCTTTCAAAGAGCTATCCATGCTGCATGCAAATCTCAATAAGCTATATCACATGGGACCTATTTTCTTATTTCATCATGTTTTGTAATAATTAATCTATTTTGGCTAATATCTTCTGTATAGGAAAAAAAGTATAATTAACCCATAGCCTGATTGCTTTCTGAATTTCTGGTGAGTGGGGAGAGAAAAGCAGATGTGATTTTTCAGATTCTCTCGGTTTTAAGCAGAAAATAACATCCACGAGTAGCTAAATGCATTCCAACAGACCAACCTCTCATGTGCTTTTGGTGATTTCTTATTTGCGAACTGCCTTTAATGTCAAATCTGCAGCGTTAGTCTTGAGTAGCTGCATTTCTTATGTGGACAGATTTGGATATTTGTTCTGTCAAGAGTAAATTTAAATTTCTGTAGCCATCATGTAAACTCACTCTCGGGAAGTTCAGCAAAGGCATCCTCAGATTCTGTATTAACACGTAATCGTTTCACATCTAATTTGATGAAAGCTTGTCCCAGGCTCTGCCTAATGCCCAGAAATGGATGGAAATTAGAAAGCCTACATCTGAGATATTTTTGCATCTTTCAAAAACCATTTATTGTGCCCAGTAAAGCCATTAATTTAATTGATTGGCAGTGTGTATATTTTGTCCTCCTGTATTAATTGTGCCAGGGGAAAAAAATGTCGGTTACATTTTTTTGCTGTCTGTAATTTGTTCTTCTTCTCATTCAAGAACTCAACTGTACTCAGCCATGCCCTTTTCCTGCGGTCACCGCCTTACCTAGGGGAGAAAAAAATAATACGCAACAGCCTTGGGGAATGATAAAGACAATTTATATTTTTGCTGCTTTTTTGATGTACAACCAAACTGTTATAAACAATCACTCTGCATTTTTTTTTTATTTTCTGGGTCAAGACTGTTAACGTGAACTAAGACCTGTGTTAAATCCCTCCAGCTGCCTTGCTGTGTGTGACCTTGCCATTAACTGCCACTCTTCCTCTCCTCCCATCCAACCACATGGTTATAGCCAAGATGTCCATCTACAAGAGAATGAGACGGGCATGTTGTTTTGATTGCGGACGTTCTGAGCGTGACTGCTCGTGCATGTCAGGCCGTGTGCGTGGTAACGTGGACCCTCTTGAGAGAGCCTTCCCACTTTCTTCTGTCTCTGTTAATGATTGCTCCACCAGTTTCCATGCCTGTAAGTTTAACCTTGACATACACAATTCCCCGTGTCTGTGCTGTCTGTGGTATCGCCCCTGTCTCGTGCTGTGCCCTGTGGTTCTGTGAGTCTGTGGGGCTGATGTTTCCTCCCCCAGTGTGGTCTCTCACGTGGTGATATGTTGCCCCTGCTGCCCGTGTCTTTGTGTCTGGGTGGAGGAAGACCTCCCTTTAGATTTTAACTCACTGTGCTTCTTGCAGTAGCGTGCAGGACTGTGACATTGCAGTCATCCTCTCTCCTCTTTAAATATAAATGGAAATTCAAGTGACAACAAATCATGTACTATATTAATGGAGAGAAATGTGGAAAGGTACATCTTAATGTTTCAGAAAGAGCTTTAAGTTGGATTATAGTAAAGCTAGGAAGGAAAAGGGTATAGTGGGAACAAGCTAGCTCTGGTACTAAGTTGCTTTTAGTGAGTTCAGATAGTTTATTAGATCGTTTCCAAAATACAACAGAGTTTTGATGCAGATGGGTGTATATATATATTTTTTCTTTTCTTCTTTTTTAACTGTGTCTCTCGAGCCTGTTATCTCATTCTCCAATGCCGGATTTTGTCCTGTTTTCTGGAAAAGTGTATTCTAAGTCTGCCAACCCATGTAGGCTGGTGGATTCTAGAACTCTCTCCAGAAAGGCGACAAATTCAAAGGCTTGTTCCTTTAGTATCTTTGGTCTTTCCAACAGTATAGCCTCTGTTTAATGAAGGTAATAGGTAGTGATTGTGATTCCAAATAACAACCAAAAATATAAGTCACAAACCTCGATGATCTTGAGTCTGTAGCCCGGGCCTCTGACATCAGTCTATTTGTCACTCACAAGCTCAGAGGTGTTAAGAACCTGCCGAGCAGCTGGTAGCTGGTAAGACTGAGATGGACCTGATTCCTGAGACACCCCCCCTTCCATTCTAATCTTCTGGTGGACTGTGCAGCTTTACTGATACAGCTCATGGGTAAAGTTATTGAGAGCTCCAGTTTAAGACACTGGGATTATGGGTCCTTGTCCAAGTACAAAAGAGATTGTAGTTCTACCTGAGGACTTAGGTGCACTTCAGATATGACTGTGACCTTGTTTTCATGTGTTTAATGACATTGATGGCAGGAGACAGCTCTTGTGTCTGCACTTCATCCCTTCCTCTGTAAAGTACCCAACGTAGGTATTGGTGACGATGTTGTCTTCTATCCTTTCCCCAGCCAGAGCTGGTTCAGCTGAACTCTCTAATAAGCCAGGCTTAGTTTACCCTGATGTCAGAGAGGAAGGCTAGCACTTGGCTCTGAAGCATTTATTCTCATGGAAAAAAATGAACTTGCTTGTCTTGCATATGCAATGTTGAGGCTGGTCCCAAGCACACTGCACCTGTGTGGCAGGGTCGCACGGAGGCTCCTAGGGCTGAGAGAGCCCTCATATCACTGTGTACCATCCCAGGTGCTGATGTTTGAGCTTGAAACTCAGGTGTGAGGCATAGACTGTGCATTAGGCTTGTCTTGGAAACCTTTGGAAAACTTTGATGTGGAACCAGGGAGTCATCCTCTCTGACCCATGATTTCCTGGGGTCAGAAAAGTGCCAGACCAGTGCCAAGGTACAAGATTCATTTAAAAGTGTAACCTAATGGAGGTTGCATTGAGAGGAGTTTTGGATTGCCCCGAGCACACTGGGCTAAAATCTTGGAAAGCAAGTTTGTGCTAAAGTCCTTAGAGATGCTGCTGTATGAATGAATCCTTATCCCTCTGTTCACCCTGCAAGAGTTCTCTGCAGTTCACGTTCCACCACTGAGATTACCTAGGTCACAGCTGCACAAAGAATTTCTTGTTTGTGCAGCAAAACACCAGGTTCAAGGCAGATGCTGGGGAGAACAGAGTGGTACGGAGGGGGCAGGATTTGGCCACATCTCTTTTACTGGTGGTGGAGAAAGTAACCACCAGCCACCTGGGTTACCCTTCTGCCTACTGCACAACTTCTGTTCATGGTTTACTAGGCTCGAAAACCTTGGCCAAACATTCAGTGGAAAAAGAGAAGCAGCCATTCTGCCTCTGAGCTGGGGCCCCGTGGTCACATCTTGTTACTGGCGACAGAACCGATCCCAGCAAACCCTGCATCTCCTGCTTGGAGCTCATATGCCCAGTGTCTGTAATTTTGACTTTATCCCAGAGAAACCTTAATTAGAGGGATTTCTCAGCTCTGCAATTTAATCCAACTGTTGATGGAGGCCAGAAGAAGAAAACCTTAGGGTGGTATTGTCTCATCCTCTCAGAAACATTCAGCGTACAAAATTCTTGTCCCCCCCCCGTACCTCTAAAATCAGCCCACACCATGCAGCACATGGAGCTTTGGGCCGTAGGTCTGAGGCCTTAAGTGGTATTGACAGCTCCAGGGGAGGTTTGCCTTCTCTGTTTCATCAGCCTTCCTGCCGTCATCACTCCATCAAACAAAAGCAGATTTCATCCATCCCCGTGTGAGACCACTCACCTTTGACCATTAATAATAAGTTAGAAAAATCTATGCCAATTTGAGCCCCTTTATGTGCCCACATAAGCCCTTCTTCCCCAATTAAAACATGTCTGTCTGTACACAGAATTCCACGGGCAGTGCTCCAACAGCAGTCCCTGGGCATTCCTCGCTCGTGGAGGGGTTGGGTGGTGCCCGTGTGATGGAGGGAGTTGACTCCAGAGCCGTGGTGAGAGTGGGCTTTTCATTAAATATGAGCAGATGTGAAATGTAGAGGGTTTGACGATTAGAAATGGCAGGAGAAGGGCCCTTGAATCAAAGTGAGGTCAGATGGGCGGATCAGATTACTTCTCTTACATTCTTTAGTTGTTCTGAAAATCATTTTGAATTAGTGTCAGCAGAGCCATGATGGGTTTTGCCCTTTGTCTTTTATGCTGGGGCTGTATTGTTTCCCAAGACACTCATTAAAGGTCATTATACTATTATGGAGCTCGCTTTGGTGGCGGTGTCCCAGTTGAGCTGGTGTGCTTTGGAGACTGCCTAATTCATTTCTCCTTCTCCTTTCGTCTCCCTCTTTACTATTTCTTTTCTTATAAGGGACAAGATTTCTGTTTTCAAGGGAGGTTAAATTGAAACACAAACTCCCATTATGTGTTTTCTGAAGTGGGAAGAGAAGTAGTTGGTTCCCAGAGGAGTGGTAATATATTGACAGTGTTCACTCAGCTCGAACAGCAGGGACCACCTCTCGGTGCACCCCTGGGAGGAGGAGTGGTCCATCACCACGACCTAGGGTCAGCTGTTGTCATGTCACGTGCTGTCCTAACGGTTGTCTTCTGTTGAACCCCTGACTGTAAGGCAAGACCATATTGACAAAAAAAACCTTCAGAGGGAAGGGCTTAATTTAGAAAAGACAAAAAAAAAAAACAAATTTAAGAAGTGTCAGAATAGTATGGCAAATACTGATCAATAAGAATGCATCGCAAAAGGTTTTCAGTTCCGGCAGGACTGGTTCAATAGGGTAGCCTGGAATCGGTGTCCATTAGCATCATTTTCTGATTGTTCAGATTTTCTTTCCACTTCAGATTGCCCTGGGCAAGAATCCCAGCTCTCTTAAAAGACATCAGGATTCTACGGGCCCTGGCTGTTTTCATAAGTAGCTGTGTTCTAGTGCTATCAAATGTAAAAATATATGTACATATATATATTTCTAGCAAATACAGATGCACATTCTAATTCCATTTTTTTCCCCCTATAATTTTGTAAAATGGACCTCTCTAGCTCTTTGGAAGTGGATTCTTCTTAGTTCTGTCTTGCTTGATCTCTGATTGCTAAGTGAAAGGGACAATTAAAATTATGTAGCAGGGACAATGTAGGACCATATTGATTTGAACCTGCTGAGACCTGCCTGACATGATTCTGGTCACACCCGTCAGTAGCCCTGGCACAAACAAATTAATCTTGTAGTAGAAGAGAAACAGATCTTCCGATTTGCACTTGGAACCAGTTTTAGCCGAAGTACACGTGTGATCACTCACACTAACCTTTCAATTTGCTAATAGTTTAAACCTGCACTATTACATGCGCTCTTTTGAAAACTACTGTAGCTAATTTTAAATTATACATGACTTTTATTTGGGGCATACATATAATACAAGGAGGCATTCAACCCCAGTGGTTAAGCGGAGAACAGTCCAACGTGATTAGGTTGAAGGGAGACATACCAAAATCACTTCAGTGTAATCTTGAGTCTTGTCAGATAATAAACAAAAATCAGCTTATCCTGAGTAGCCTTTGGTTTGTACAGGCAGAGAATTAACATTGTCAATAGAACTTAAGTCACTTGAGTGAACTAATGGCATTTTGAAGTACATAAAATCAGATACTGGGGCAGGGGGTGGAAACAGCTTCTAGGAAAATGTCTATAATAGGACATACCCTATTGGGACAAGTTTCCAACACTTGTTAGGGGAAGATTTCATCGAATAATCTGCATTTAAAGGTCAACAGCCTATAATGATCTCATTCCCTTTATGCATCATTTTGGGTAGCTGACTTCCTCAAACTCTCCAGTTCTTAAATTTATTTATTTCACTTCTGGTCCTTGAAACTCATGACTCCCTCTTCCCAGCACCACAACCAGTTTGAAGCAGAAAGATGAGAGCCAGAGGATACTAAGCCCAAATCCATTTAATCATAGCTTTTCACTTTTTAATTTTATTATGGGTCTCCACTTTCTTTCATTTCCATGTCTTGCTGGTGTGATCACGTTTTTTCTCTCTTCTCCCCCTCTTTCCTTCCTCTTTTTTTTCCATCACACACGTGCATACCAAACTCTAAAGGAGCCTTTGGATTCTACTTTGGCTCTTTAGCTGCCCCTGGCCATGTAGCCCGATCTGGCCATGTGCGCTTCATTGCTGGAAGACAACGCAGGAGAGCAAATAAGTCTAGGCAGCCATGTAGCCATCCTATGTGATCGGGACCAATAATGGCCCTGGAAGGGGCCTGTTAGGGCAATTTTGCTGATAGCAGTCAAGGCTATCAAAGGCAAGATTTGATTTCACGGTAGCCAAACTGAGCGATCAGTTGACTGGAAATATGTCTTCCTGTGGACTTCAGGTCACTGTGTAGGGAGGGGTCAGCTTCTGAACCAGCACGGTAAGGCCTGGGCGAAACTGCCTTTGAAAAGAATCCTTTAAATTGCCCCTATCTATAGAGCTCCAACAAACCAGGTTTTCATCCAGAATACTGTTCGTTTCAGTTTAGTGTCAGGTGAAGTAGTTGGCTTGCATTTAGGCACCTTGCTGTGCCTCTGTCACCCTCAAAAAAAGAAAGGATTGTTGAATTTCTGAAGAGAAATATACCATGAAGATGGACCATGTCTAGGTGAAAGGACAAGGGAGCGGTAGGCAAAGGGCGGCCTCCTTTTCAAAAGAAATTCTTCGAAACAGGCTTTAGAGAGAAGAAGTAGAAAGGTCAGAATGAGGGGAGATAGAAGGGGCCTTTGTGCGCCCCCCAGCCCTGGGACACCTCTCTTCCCAGGAACACTGTCCTATAAGAAGTCGCTTGGCTCTTTCAGGACAAACCAGGGGCGGCGTTGGCATGGCACACGGAAGCCGAGCCGAGGTCCTTATGCAAGGTGACGTGGAAATTCTGTTTGCATTTTTATTTCAGAACAGCGGCCGGTTGTCAGGATCCTCACCCTGACAGTTTCTACCACCAGGCAGCAGCTCCTTCCTCTTACCTCGGCGGTGGAGGGCAGATGTGGCGGTTGGTTCCTTGTCTTCCCTCCGCCGTCGCTATCTCGGGCGGCAGATGCCAGGGCCAGCCTGCCTTCCACTTGAGCTTTCCTGTCAGGCCTCTGCCTTGAGCCCAAATCCTGACCTTTACTGTATGAAATAAAGTCCTGATGAACAAGCAGAGGCTTGAATTAGAGCAGGCTTGGAGCAAATGTCAAATCCATCTCTGCCTCCTTCCTCCACCTGCACCAGGAGCCGGCGTTAGACCCAGTCTGGAGTTTGCAGCGCCTCAGGCTTTTATGGGTCTGGGGAGACATAACTTATTAACAAAGAGTTATTAAATTTTTATCAATTTTACAACACCATGTAAATGCCTCCTATGAATCTACATTGTATTCATTATCATTTAAAACGTTAATTAAGTCAAAGTTGCATTTCATTTCTCTCTAAATGGGCCTCTGGGAAGAGGCTTTTAGAAACATCTGTGGGAGCGTGCGGCTCAGGAAACGGGAGCCCCCCAGCCCCCTCTCAGGACAGCCCCATGCATTGATGGCTATCGCATGTCTGTGGCTAATTTGTTGTGATGGGATCGGGCATGGTCTCAAATTAGTATCAGACCAATAATGGTGTAAAGCCACTGGAGAGAGGCACGTGGGGCAGCGTGGCACAGACTCTGCGGAGTTCCGCCTTCAGACCCCATCCAGACGGAACAGGCAGTTGATCCGCGGCACCTCTGCTCTCCATCACGCCTGGGGACTCTCCTCCTCATATGGCGCCCATCATTTCCGCTGGATCCGTCCTTCCTGTGAGATGGACGCTTGTCATCTGGCCCAACAGATGTGGGACATTTGCCAGGGCGCTCACAGGAAAGATCTGAGCGCCCTTTGACGAAGCCACGAGCGCAGAGCAGGCGAATGGAAACCATTTTCAGAATGGAGTGGATGTGGAGATTGTAAACAGGTCATGCTCACTGGTGAGGAAAGACACGATGGGATCTGATGAAAAATTGTTTTCCTCTTTGGAGGCCAGGGTGATGTTTTTCTCTTATCCCAGCATAGGGTCCCTACCACACAGACCTGTAGTTACTGTAGGTGGACTTTAGCATCCAGGGACTGAAGCTTGGTGCCAGGGAAGGGCCAGGTAGTTAATGAGTTAACTAGAATTCATGTTAAGACTCGACCTGTGCGGTCTCTTGTTATGCAAAGTACTCTGGTGACATGGGAAGGATGTTTGTGCATGTGGGTGGTGGTGTTAAGTTTAGCATTTGCTGTGATGAGGCATTATATGACTTCGACAAAGATAACTTCATTTAACCCTCATGAAGCGGTAGTAACTGTTATTTGCAGCTGAGGCAACTGTACATGGAGGATCTGCAAAGCTCCCCATTTACAGAGGGGCAACTGAGGCCCAGGAGGTTAAAGGGCTCGCTGAGGGCTGTATGGCAATTAAGCGGCACAGAAGGGATCTGGAGACAGGCCGTGAGTCTGCACAGTCAAGGCCACAGCATTTTTCAACCTTTGTTTTCTCATGATACACTTGAACCTGTAGTTAAACTTCTGTGGGACATTTAAATTATGTTGATCAAAGAAAAAAAAAAGGAAAGAAAGAAAAGAATATACTTATTGTAACTTGAACATCTTCCAAAATAATTTAATTAATGATCTTTAAAAATGTTTGTGGTACACCTGTTGAAAATCACTGGTGTAGGCAGTGAGTTAACTTCCTCAGTGACTGAGTTAAATTAGATCCATAGGTCAGTTCATCTCCAAGGAAGGAGAAAAAGATGGAATTCCAGGCGTGGAAACTCGAGCCAATGAGGGGAATGCTGGCGCCTCCTGCCTGGCTGGTGGCACCCAGTTGGCTGGAGTTTAAGACTTGTTTAGGGGAGTGCAGGAAGAGGAGGCCTGAAGGGTAAAATCAGGTCCCATTACTACCAGGTGCCAGGCCAGGGATGTCGTTGGTCCATATTAGGGTGGAAAGCACTGGAAGGGGTTTGTTCAGAGAAATGACCCAACAGAGGCTTTGTTTTGAGAAAACTGCTGCAGCACCAGGGGAAGAAGGGACCGATGCGAGGCAGTTGGGGACCCCCTCTAAAGGAGGAGAAGCCGCTCTGAGAAGCCGTAGGAAGGAAGGCCTGATCAGTGATCAGTTAGCCTGTAGGACTTCCCAGCTGAAGTGCACGACCCAAGTGCAAATCCAAGAAGTTAAAGGAAAGTTTAATTAACGGTGCTGAAGCAGTTTAATTCCATTAGTCAAATTTCACGAGCCCCATTCTCCCCAGCTGACCTGGCGGGTGTTAAGAGCCTGATCTGGGCTCAGTGGAGTTTCCTTCTTACTGGGGGAAGATTCGCTTACCTTCAGGACTGGAGACCTACTGGCTGTGTCCCCGACCACAGGTCTCCACGATCTGCTCTGTCTATTCCCTTTTCCTAGCCAGTATTTCTTCCTCCTTCCTCCCTTTTCCCCACTGTGAATAAGCCTCATATCTCGGGTGTGTTGAGATGACAGGAGGACAGCTCTGAGCTGCTGCTGTGTGTAGTGTTGGCCCAGGCAGAGCCGCAGACCCAAGGCGAATGGCAGCCCCCAGCTGGGACGTGTGACCACCCTTAGAATCTTGGCTCCCGCTGCATGTGGGAGCTCAACTTAGAGCTCATGGGGATTACTTCTTAAATCCCCACTCGTGTCAAAAAAGGAGACTTTTCTGCTATGTTGCTCAGCGAGACATCACGTCTCCTTCCATCTAGGGAGGAAAGGAATAATGAAGTATTTCACATCCCATTCGCCAAAAATCCACTGTAGTTTTCAACCACTTCACCTACGCCAGTGGAAACACGAAACACATTTCGTGTGATGTACCGCCACATGAAATCCTAGGGAGTTGTGTGGCACTTCTAAGGACCAACACAGTTTTCATTTCTGTTTTATTTCTTTGGGCTTAAGACCTTGGCCTGTGCTCATAGTGTCTCTGTCAGCGGCCACAGCAGCAGTGTTTGGGTACACCAGTGATTTTCAACCAGTGTGCTGCGAAAAATTTTAAAGGTCACTAATTAAATTCAAAGCCCAGTAAGTGTATTATTTTACTCTTCTTTTTTTTTTTTTGATCAGCATAATTTGAGTGGCTGCAGAGAAGTTTATAGGTTCAAGTGTGCCGTGAGATTAAAAGAGTTGAGAAACACGGTTGGACACTGTTGACCTCAGAGGGTCGTAAAAACAACGTGGGAGCGGGTGTGCGACCTGGCTGTCCTCACAGTGATGGGCAGTGTATCCTGAGAACGCTAACTTCTTGAAGTGGAATGTGGCCAAATGTTCTAAGCCAACTAGCCATGTGTGTGTCCTCTCTCAGGGGCTTCCCCCAAACCAACATGTTGAATTACCTAGATAATCAAATTGGGGAACCCTCCGTCCCTATATTTGCTTGTAAGAGCCCTGCTTCCCCTGCCAACTTTCGTCCCATTGGGAATCTAAATGGACACAGCCAAGTCCTTGTCAGACTCAGATGTTTGAGATCTCAGAGATGGTTCACCTTTTTTGTAAATGCTAGACTATAGCTGCTTTGGAGGGAAATCGTAGACATGCCCAGGGATTCCTGCTGTGAGGAGATACTTGTCTGCTGACCAGCTCAGAGGAGCTGGACTAACACAAGTGGCCTTTCTGGCCATCTCCTTTGCTCATCCTCGGAAGGATTGATCCTCTCACATTTAAGGGAAAGAGCAAGAGAAAAACTCCCCTGGCCTCTTCTAGTAAACTGCAAAACCCTCATTCTGTCTCCTTTGCTGTGGAAAGGCGACCACCCCCAAGTGTTCCTACAGCTACAGAAAAAGCCCAGAGAAACTCAAAGTGGCATCTTCTGAGGCAGATCTGCATCAGGGCTGAACAATGACATGGAGAGACTTTTACATGAAGTGAGGAAGACTCCAGCCCCGGAGCTGGCCCTGTTCCCCAAGTACTAACAGTGCATAGAGGGCATCTGTGGCCCACAGGACATGGGCCATCTTCTGGAGTGGAGCTGACTGCTTGCATTAAAGTGATCTTCAATTTGGCCAAAGTCAGCTTTCTGGGCTGGAGCCTGTTGGATCACACTGAGTCAAGAAAGGACCTAGGGGCTGCCTTCCTTCCCTCCAAGGTTAAAAAAGATAGCATGAAGCATCCTTGGCTGGGCTTCCCATATTGGCAAGAGTACTTGAATAGGGAATGGCCTGAAGGATTCCAGTTCAGTAAATATTTGATGAGTAAAAGAATGAATAAATGAAGGGATTCTCAACCACTAAAAGCTATTCCTCAGAACTGCCTCAGATCCATGATGTTTCCTAAAACTTTCTAAGCAGCAGCTTACTAGGTAGTACACACACACACACATAAATATAATAAGGAACTTGCGGGAACTTAAACATTATCAACTAGTAAGTACAATTGAGATTCTTTGTGGAAGACAAATATTGCACGAGAAGGTCTAGAAACAAAGCACAGGGAAAAAATGACACAGGCAAGTATCTACCAAGTTTTCAAATGAGGAGAGGGCAAGGCCACCACCATATACAGAGCATTTCTTCTAGAAAGTCAAGCACGTGTGATGTTGCGTGTAAGTTTTACTACTTGAAGAGAATCTGATCATTTTCTTGTGAGTCAGGGAGACACGAGAAACAAAGCATTGAGTACAGTTACTGTGAGAAAGGGACTCTCTGCAGAGAGGTGTGACCATGTGCAGGTGGCCACAGCAGCCCACCCAAATGTGCGGAAACATTTATGACCCACCAAGATCATTTGCTCTGACTGGAAGTAGGCAGACCAAATCCAATGGCAGCACCCAAATGACAGTTCCTCCCACCTTGAGGCACCCAAAGCCTGAGTGTGTCATAGTTACCTCCTGTTAAGTGGCATGTAAATTGCAGTCTGCCTTTCATCGAGGTTGATGTGGCCATGTATTTGGTGCCGATGGGTAATACCCACATATGGCTTGTACTATCCAACTGAAAGAACATGCTTGGCAGGGATGCTTCCAAGTCAAAACCACGAAGGGGTGTTACCAGGTAGAATGACCTGCGGAGAAGAGAGAGGCAGGGTGAAAATGAACTCAGGAAATGTGCCAAGAATGCAGACAGGGAGGAAGGGGCTCAGGGCACATGGTCTGGAAGTCTTGGGATGTGAATGTGAAATTGCAAGGGGCTTGTTGCTGGAAGCCCCTCCCCTTCGCTGATCTCTGGAGATGAAGATGGGAATCAGGCAGACATCTCCTGTTTTTCCTCTTCTGCAGTCTAGGGGATTCCCAAGCTACTCTCCTCACTGTGCAGTGAGCCAGGGGATCTCACTGGCAATTAAAGCCTAGGGAATGAAATTGTTTGAAATTTCCCTCTGGGATTCTTGGGAATGTCAGAGAAGAGAAAAAGAGACAAGGGAGTGAGATTTATGTTTTCTGGGAACTTTGGAAATAAGTCCCCGCATGGTCATGTTTTGACACTTTCACTCAGGCGATGCCTATGGGTGTGCCGAGCATAATGTCTTACATGTGTTTGAGAGTTTACACTTCTCAAGGCATCAACATCATCTTCTTTCTTCCAGGAATTTCCAGAATAGATATCATCCTTTACTATCATGTGACTTTATGAGTAAGTTCCAGAACTTCTCTATTCCTTAGCTTCCTTCGGTAAAATGGAGATAATAATAGTACCGATCTCAGAATGAGTGAATATATATAGATTTCTTATAAGATTGCCTGGCATATGTTGAATACTGTGATTTATTATTATTATTACCATCATTTTTCATTAATACATGAAATATCAGAAACAGAGGTGAACTTGACCAAGACCACATAGTTAGTGGATGAGTAGATTTGAAGATAGGAAGGCTGTCATCCCCTACAATGTTGTAAACCATCCCACCCATAGCTAATGTAATTTTTTCCCAAATGACTGAATGCAATTAAGCTGTCCCTATAAAAGGACACATCAACCACAGTCAGAGAAGCCCATCAGTGGTGGCTGAGAACTGAGGAGCTCAGTATAACAGACTCTAAAATTAAAATTAAGTCACATTACTTAAGTTCTAAATGAGGAAATAATAGTCTCAACAGAAATAAGCCAACACAATTATTAAGACATGGTTAATATCTCCTTGGGATGTTCCTTTCCATTTTGGCTACCTGAAAGGCATTGCAAAATTTTTGTGTAACATGAGGATATTGGAACACTGTATTTTAAGCTTTCTTTCAACTCTGAGTATTTCCATTTTTCTGATTGAAATGGAGCCTAAAAGTCCTCTTTGTTTCAATTCTTACTGGTATAAATCCTTCTAAAATGCTTTGTCTACTTACCAACATTCTAGTAAGCACTGTAAGGAAAAATTATGAAATTATTCTTTGGGTATAGAAATCATGTAGTATATCAATGTAATCCTCTGGCTATGAATTCTCAGCTTCTAGGCCAAGAGTAGGAAATATAGAGGGTATGTAGAGAGAGCCCAGAAAATTCATATAAGTTTATACTTTATTATGAGCTTGTTTTATTTTAAGATTTTTTTTTTTCTCAAGGGAGATATAGAAATAGCCTCTTTCCCACATGTGGAGGCCTGTGATTATCTGAGATTCAATGACTTGGAGGTTATTAATAATCAGACCCTTTGTCAGCTAAGTTTTCCTACCAATGGCCCCCAATCCTCACCTAATGAACGGTAACTGCTGATGGCCCCAGCGAGCCTCTTGGTTTATTCTGTCTTATTTTGTTATTGTTGGGTCCTAGGAACAAACTTGTAGAAGCATTTAGAGCCAAATGGGGATTTCCCGGAGCTAGTTTGAATAGTACATGTGTGATAGATGAAACAAATCTGCTTGTTATATCTTAGCCCAACTGTTAGAGTCCTTGCTAGGGTTTTAGGTATCAGGTTCTTTAGAAAAAGGTGCCATCGGGTCTCATTATTATTCCTAATCCTACGGAAACCCTGCCTTTCTGATTTGTCCTTATCTAACATGGGCCTGACAATAACAAAATAAGTTTGCTTTGCCCTTTGTAGTTTAGACTCAAGCGATGTTTTCCTAGCTCCGTTCTCCACATGACGATCCTTCATTTAAGCATTTACGAAACATTTCTTATTCCTATTATTTAACATATTTCTAGAACTATTTTTAGTGCCCATGATTATTTTCCTTTCTTCTGCTAACTGAAACTTGCTTATCCTCAAAAGCAGAGTTCAGCAAACTATAGCCCAGGGCCCAAATCTGTCTCCCCCAACTCCCGTTTTAGTAGTAAAGTTTGATTCTAACACTGCCACACCTATTCATTTGCACATAGCCATTGGCTGCTTTCAAGGTATAACAGCAAAGTTGAGTAGTTACAACAAGAAGTCTAGACCCACAAAGCCCAAAATAGTTGGTTACTATCTCACCTTTTAGGGAAAAAATTTGCCATCCCCTGTTGTTAAAGCACAGGGAAGCCTTCTTGGCTGGCCTACCCTGGTCTATACCAAATCAGAATGAATGAATCTGTCTAATGTAAGCCTGTAATATTTCACATAAACCCCATACAAAGCAGTTTTCATGTTGAGGTTTTTTTTTTTCCATTTGATATAAACAACAATAAACAAGTCTCCTTGGCTTTTGAATTCTCAGCATATTTATACCCAGTAGCCAAGGCACACAATAGAAACTCATTAAATATTTGCTGAATAACATGTAAACTCTGCCTGGAATATGTTTCCATGGTGTAGTAAGTACATGTCTTAAGATAAAAGTGGATCTCAAAGCTAGAGATCTTCCTTCTTGTTCCTTTAGACCATTTTAAATAGAATGCTTGTTTCCAAACAGCCAATTCCTTTGATTGCTGGATAGCTCTTGAAGAGATAGATCTGGAATTGATCACTGCATCTTCTGAAGGAGACACATTTCATCCCTTGCTTCTGCTGACAGGCACTCAGTTTGGCTCTGGGGATGTTGTTTAGTATTTGAGCCCAGGCATGTAGAGGTGTACCTTGGGAAGCCATGGCAGGCCCATTGTTTCACTCCTACTCAAGTGACTTCATGCAGCCCTTCAGATCTATAATACATTTCTAAATCCAAGAAGCTCTTTTCACCCACCTGTGATTCCTCATTGATTTGATTTTATCCTAATTGCTTGTAAGGCAAGCCATGTACCTTTAGTCATTCAGGCCCCCGCCAGCTTTCTAGACCTTATCTTTCTGGACCAATAAACTGGACAACTTTAGGAGTTAGGCCTTGGGAGCTCAAATCTTAACAACCCTGAATCCTATTAGATTCCCCCTCACCCTTCTCATTTTCCCAGAATTGCTCTTGGCAACCCTGTCTCTCCAGAGCAAGTGGTAACCAGTTGTAGTGGGGGCAAGACATGCCCGTGGCTTATGCCTGAGACCTTCCCCCAGCCCTAGCCACGTTCCCTGTGGAGACAACTGGAGTTATATAAAGATAACTTTGGACTCGAAAGAAACATTCAGACATTAGATTCTCTTCACATTATGTGCTTTGCCCAGCTTAGACAGATGGGAAGACTGAAAGTGAATAGAGTCCACAGATTCTACTAGAGACAACAAAATTACACATTGTGTTTTGAAAGGATACCCCTTGGGGTTGTTACATGAGGTGTTTTCATTGTTGTTGCAAGAGATTAAATCTTAATAACTTTTTGGCACTAGAGTGGGCTTCCCATCAGCTGAATGGACCACGCACTCATGTCCTTCTCATAGCAATCCTAGATCATCTCTACCTTCTCCATAACCCCTGGAAAGTTATCAACATGGTAGTTTTGCTTGCAATCAAATCAAGGCACCATAGAAACTGTCATTTTTCATTTACTGGGGCCCTTTGATCCCATTTTGTGTTTATTTCAAGTGAAAAATATAATCCCCATGCATACATCTATGCTTGAGAGTATTTTTTTATTTTTATATTTTTTTCCGTTAGAGATCAAATCAGAGTTGTAAGTAGCGTGGTCATCAGTTATCACCACGAGATTTCACAGCCTACATTTTATTTCTGTTCTTACAAAATCACCAACCTTCCCCATTGCATAACGATCACTTGCAGTGAAGCTATGATATGCCTTTCGTGGGTACTTGGGTGTTAATTTATTTCACAGTTTCTTTTGCAGATATAATCAGAGTCACCCATCACATTCCCGTTTCTTCTTTTTATTATGTTCCTTCGCTATCGCATTTGTGTGATCTTTTTCTGAGAAATGACAGGTAGCGTTTCTCTGCTCACTGTATCAGTGACTTATATTTTCCACGACTTCTCTATTGCCTCTTAAAAAAATATAACATTTTATAGATGTAATCTTAGTTGTTTATAACTCGGGTTTTGTTATATGAGCAAATGTCCTAAATGACAGTTCGGTGTAGGTACATTTTTTTTTTAAAGAAAGGGGAAAATATTCTTTGCAAAATATTTCCCTCTAAATTGTAAGTGAAGGAAAAGCTCTGTTAGTAAAATTATAATGCGTTTTTCCTGATTTCTTAGTACGTCGAAATTCATGAACATTATTTTTATGTAAGTGATTAAGTTGTGGTGTTTAATAACACGTTGTTAGAGCAAAAAGAGCTATCCCTTTTGATTTATTTGTATATTTACTGAGTGACTCACAGTGCTTTGCATATTAGAATTGGTTTGTCAACAATTAACATTCTAGGTTTTTATATAACCCATACTTCAGGTAATAGAGGATTATTAAACTGCAACCAGTGTGTTAGAAATCTGCCGACTGGTAATAAAATTCTTATGTATAACAGCAGCTGAAAAATACTGCTGTATATTTATGCATAGATTGTAAGATAGATGGCCGGCAAACTGCAGAAGGCCCTGAAATGCAGATGACCAGCAGGTGGCGCTGCTCTTCTAGAAATGAAAATTACCTGGTTGGATTTTTTTTTTTTTTTTATAGACTATCCTTCTCCCTACTTTCTGAGTTTTCTATCCCAGATTGCCTCCTTTATTTCTCTAAAATGGATATCAAAAACTATTGTTTTTTTGAAGAGATGTGCTTTCTCTAAGACAACACCTTTCAATTGCTAAGATTTCTTTTAAACCCGCCTTGTGTAATGCTCCCTTGGGGCAAGTTCTAGTTAAGTAAATATTACTGTGTGTTTGAAAGGTAACTACACAGTATCAGATTCACCACTAATACTAGATGATTTTGGCCATCTGATTATTGTTATGTGTAAAGTCCCCATTTGTAGCTAGCATTTGTTTATGCAAATTAACTCCCCAACCTTCAGTTCAGCACTGGATGATGAGTATTTTTAGAAAAGTAGCTGACATACTGGACACATGTACCATATAAATGTCATCTGAACATGATGCTCTTGCATCAAGAATTACTTTGGAATCCAAGCTAATCAAATAATTTTGCTTTTCTTTCTGGGTTAAATTCTGAAAAACAAGATTAGGATTTTTGTTCTGTTTTTTAATAAGGTTGTGCACAAAAATGCTGATAAACTTAGTCATCATCAGTAAAGCAAAATAAAAGCAAAACTATTTTTGGATTCCTTTGTTCACTTCTAGCCTATTTTTCACCCTTCCGCCTTTGAAGATATAGCTATATCTTTTTAGTAACATAGGTTTTTTAATCTACAGTATCATTTTGTGCAGGATGTTTGGGTGTAAACATTGGCCTCTGGGGGAGACAGTGGATTTACTGAGGTTACGGAAGGGGAGAATTAAAACACATCCCACAGTGACTTATTTAACTGTTTATTTTCTTCCTTCCTAAATTCTACCTATCGGGCTATAAAGAACTTTGGATGCAGATACAGTATTTTATTATTATTTTTGTAATTTAATCCTTTAATTTTGAGACTCCAATATGAATTTTTTTCTTTTTAAATTTTTCTTTTAAAAACTTTTCTCAGGTATATGGAGCGGGCGGCTGCCAGCTACAGATTTGGATAATATAATGTACATTCTTATTTTATCCACTTATGTGGTTTTGACAAGAACATCCTGAAGTGTTATTGATTAGACAAAACCAAGGAATAGAAGACTAGGGGACGTTGCCTTCTCAGTGAATCTACTTTAAAGCATTGGTTTCGTTGAAAATGTTTTTTGAAACTAGGCCTTACAATCAATTTTCATGTAAAAATAAAACCCTAATAGCTTCTCCTCTAGTTCTCTTTATAGGGGGTGAATGCAACTCCAGTAGTTGAAGACAGGAACTAGCCATCATGAAGTCAGGGTTAGACCTAACCGGTTGTGTTGTGAGGAATAGGCCTCATGAGTTTCATGGGACCCCTTCGTAAGGCATTAAATAACTTTATTTTCCTATTGAGCACACTCTCCAGAAAACAAAAAAAAAACATTGAGACCTCCAGCAGAATTGGACCATTGCCAGGGGCCTTCTTATTTCAGTTCCTCGCCATACATTTATCTTGTCTTGGAATCCTTCTAACTTTTAAGTAGCTGGAAAGAAAGTGGGCTGAGCTCAGCAGTTTTTGACAGACTTTTCCAAGGTATAAACCCGATCCACTATCTTCTTTGAATTTGGGTATTTAAATCAGAAAGGAAAAATAACTTTCAGTGGATCCAGATTGTTACCAAAAATTGTCCAAATTCTGTCACTGGAACTTAAAGCCTTATTCTGTCTGCCCTCTCCACCTACAACTCTGCCCTCAAATACATGTTCCTGCTCTAGCCAAACTGATTTTCTTATAAGTTCCCTAGTTTAGTATTTTCCAACCTCCTTGCCTTTGGCTCAACTGTGCCCTCCACCCAGTGAGCCCTTCCCACTCTTCACTGCCATGCCTTGGTAGATGCACCATTGTGCCAGGCCCTGTGCTCACTCTGGGGATATCCTGGTGATTCAGGCTGACATCTCTATTCATCCTATTCTTGTGTCAAGTCTTCCTTTTTTTTCTGAACACCCCACTCCCTAGCACTTACTTATTATCTAAGCTAAGACATTATGTTTAGCCCTTCTTTGACATTATCATGCAACATCTTTTGTGTTGTTTTCTCTATAACTCGTGAATTACTATATATTTTTTCATGCAATCATCGCTTTTCTCCACCTAGAGTAGTTCTCTCTTATTGTTCATCTTTTAAAAGATTTTAAAGGAAAGGAAAACCAATGCCCCACATTATAGAATCATTATAACAGTCAGAAAGGTGTTAGGAGGGGTGTGTGTCTTGCCTAGGCTGCACAGTTGGTCTGGGCCAGGACTAGAACGTGGGTTCTGCTCTTAGCTCTGCTAAGCTGAGCTCCCCTCTGCAACGCCTTCTCTCTGGCCAATAGGAGCAATTTATTAAGAACCTTACTGGGGCTGGGCATTGTGAGAGAGTCAGAGATGGATGAACTTCAGTAGAGGAGCTTGTAAATCCAGCAGAAGGACTAGGACACATTGAAATGGAAAACAAATGAGTAAGTTAATAACAGTAAGGAAATATCTGGGCATGAGATGAGAAGTGCCAAGGGGTTTTAAAGAGAGGAGGGACTCTGTTACATTGTCACAGTCATCTGGGAAGGCCTCTTGCATCTTGCAGGAGGCAGCTTAGTTTATCCCATGAAGGGGTATTCAGAGCAGCCAGGTGAAGGGAAGGTGTGGTAGGAAGGCCCAGGGAAGGGGCTGCTGATTCTCTACCCTGTGGTTCCCTGGCTTCCTTTCCATCATTTGCAAATGAGCAAATGTTAATTGTTCATCCCGAGTCCTCCCACCAGTAATTCCAGGGAAAGAGCCCCTCACAAACAGGCAGCATGCATTTCCTGTCCTTTAGAGGGAACAGTGAGGTTTCTCTGTTTCCATCTGACTTTTATTTGTTCTTGCCCTGAATGATCCCAGCCTTCTCCAATTTGAGGTCCATTTAAACATTTTCTGGTGTGTCTTATTTTTATGCCACTAGGCAAAACCTAATTATTTGACCTGAGCAGTTCATTGGGGCCATATGAAATGTGGGACAAAGGCGACAGTCAAATGAGATGCAGAGGGTAGGGGTGCAGGTGGGCTGAGGACATGCACCCGTTCCAGCGGTGGTCGGTCCCTTGGGGGAGCTCGTGTGGGTAACGTGGTGTCAGAAGTCAGCAGACCAGAGTTGGGAGAACCGATGGCAGAGTGCTACTGTCACTCTGAGTCTTCACAGCCAAGGTTCTAGTGATGGGTCATGTACAGTAAGGGCCTCCCGGGAACTCTTCTAAGCACCTTCATATTTTCAGTCCCCTCTTACAGTGACCCTGTAAGAGAGATACTCCAGTTATTCTCATTTTATAGGGGAGAAAACTGGAGTTAAGTACTTTGCCAAATGTCCAGGTTCAGACCCAATACTGTGGCTTCAAGGCCTTCCTGCTTAACTCTTATGCTTCTTCCCTCTCAGTACATTTGTAGAGGGATATCCAGGGCCTGAAACTCTTTATCTCAAGGACGTGGCATTTGAGCATCCCTGGATGCAGGGCAGGAAATGTGAGCCAGGGGTGCCTGCCCCATGCCTGGGCCCAGCAGGCAGGAGTGGGATATGTGCCCAGCTGCTAACTCTTGCCCTGGGAGACAGGTATACTCCTGGAATGGGGTCCCAGTCTTCTACAAGATTTTTTAAATAGCAGTTAGAAATCTGCATTTTTAGGGCCATCTTGATTGACCCATGTGTAAAACCCTGTGGTTCCAAATGGAGCATTACTGGTGACAGTATTTCATTGTCAAACTGTCAGCCTGTGGCCCCTGGTTATCTCATTTAATCCGAAGCGTCTCCCCCAGACCTGGTGTCCTCATTGGTGCAGCAGGTATAACCCCAGAACTTAGGACATTGGGAGTCCCTGTGGAGTCACTTGTCTGAGATCAGAGCTCAGGAGAGCATCGGAGCTGGGACTTGGGCAGGCGGCCTGACCCCAGATGAAGCTCACATCTGCATCCTATTGTCATTGACAAAATGCTGGTGGCAAATGATATGGATTGGAAGTCAGCAGCCCCTGGCCCTGGTTCAGGGTTTGCATATTTGATTAGCCTTGAGGCAAAAGGAGGTGAGGCCAGAACATGCCTAAACCCCTTCAAGCCCTGCTGTTGCTCTCCAGCCTTATTCTCTGTTACCCAGAAAGGGTCCCACCATACATTAGCATTTTAAAGTGTTGCCTAGGATGTATCTGAGGATAAATTATGGTAGAATACAGATAATGATTTTGTAGTTCAAGAGCATCTGGGGAAGGTGACTACGCCCTTAAGAGACATACTAAATGCTGTGTGTAGTGTAAAATCACAGTCCACACTGGTCTACCTCCCAAGGTTAAAAGCATACTGTATTTTGAAAGCATTCTGGCAGAACATTCTTCATCGGGCACCTGGGTTGCACTAAACACTCATGCATCTTACCTTTATCTGAATTTCAGAGAAAGTATCGCTGTACCCATCTGGGATACATATTAGAATTCTTGGGGGCCCTGGACAGGAATGGCTTAATGGACGACATGGTATTTATGGAAGAGACAGTAATGATAATGACATTAATAATAATAATGGTTCTTATCTGTATAACATCTTATGGTTTAGGAGATAATTTCACATACACAATTTGTCTTTGAATAGCAGAATCACTGGGGCAAGCATTAATTTTAGAAATGTAAATAGCAAAGTGAAAATGGAAATGATATGATTGAAATCTTCTGCCAGTTCTTTTTATTTGAAGCTATTCACAGGGAGAGGCGTAGAAAGAGAAAGAAGGTAAAATCTGAGTCAAAACAAGTAAGCAAATAAGAACTTTTGCCCCAAAGCAGAAATGTAAATCAACATTGTGTTATCCAGAAGAATTGGATGTGAGATGTGAAGTAAAGTCCCCGAGAGACCTGACCCCATCTCTCTTTTCTGTTTTCACCTCACTCTGGGCAGGTGGCAACTCTCAGGTTCCCGAGGCAGCATGATCTTCCCCCCCACTCCTTTGGCTGTCTGACAGTCTGTAGACCCACGAGGAAACATTCGTTGCAGGGGCCTTCCTTAATGATCTCATGCAAACAGCATGAAGTGATCAAAAGAAATAACTGCCTACTTTATCTTTGCCTTGTCAGGTTCTGCAGGAAGGCAGAACCAGCACCTCCAACACCCTTGAGAAATGGACAGGGCAGGGCTGGGAATGGGGTGAGGTGGGAGAGGCTTTTGCCTTTGGCACCAAATTTAAGGGGGCGTCCAAAACCTATGGAGCCGAGATAAATGAGAGTTGTACCCAATATTTAAAAAGCAGCAAAATGAACAGAAAATTCCAAGATGAACAAAACGTCATCATTTCAAAGCAAGACAGGATGAATAGTGACTTCAGTGCTGGTGTTTAAGTACTGAATTCAGTAGGGGTGGAAGCAATAGCAACAAGAGAAAAGCAGTCGGGGCACCTGTTCACGGGAGCCCTTTCCGTGTGCCGGTAACAGTGTTTGACATCTTAACAGGCATTTTCTCTTGATACATATCAGAGGCACCCAATTGGACCTACAGCAAATCCAAATCTATTTGATACTAACCGTATTAGAAAAAGAGTTTCCGTTACAGGCTCCATAAATTCCATTACGGTACCTTTTGCCTTTGTTAAACATCCAGGTTGGAAATTACAATCTCTTTATTCACAATGATCATCTCAGATCCCCAGTTCCAAAAGATCAGCATTAACTTAAAAAAAAATATTAGCATGCTTGAATCTATTAAGCCCCATCGCTTTGCAGGCTCTAGCTGATGATTTTATTAAGTATACTGCAAAAAGGGGGAAATCAAAGATAATTATAAATTCATAAATACATAATTCATTGGCATAAAGTGAATTAATCCATTTCCTCAAGAAAATAACAGAGATGTTCTGATTAAGCCCATAATCTAGTGTATGTGAAATTCTAGCCAAACGGATGGGACACATTTTCTTTTCTGAAACTACCTTTGATAAGAAATGCATTACAAACTCATCAGTTTGGCTTCCTGTTAACAAAGAGACAGCAGCCGTCTGGATCATTCTGGATTCACAGTGAAACTGCCAGCCCATGTATCCTCCAAGTAAAGCTGTGCACGTTTGACAAGGGGCAGATGAATCCTGGAGTTATTGTGCAGGGGTTTAAATCTATGCGGCAGCTGACGGTTGAAATAATCATCTATATATCGCTCTGAGCTAGCTGGGGAAAGGTTGAAGCTGTATATTTTCAACATATCTAGTCTAATGGTTAATCTGTTGTCTTGTATGGGACTCTCGCAGGGCGGACTGACAGCAGACACTGACAGCTTCGAGGAATCGCTCACAGTACACGCGGTCTGCTGTGCTTCCAAAGTACGAGACGGGGGAATCTAACTTAGCTTGAGCCAGAATATGTGAGGCTCACCTGATTTGTGACCTCAAAGACAGGAGGGGACTGGCAGAGCTAACAGCAGGCTGGTGGGTAGGGACAGCAGAGTCGCTAAACTATCCCGGTCCCACCCTCTATCCCCGGGTCTGTACACTCCAAGGGGGCTCCACGTGCATTTCTTGTATCATTTGCCTGTCTTGGCAGGTTGGGAAGAGCATTGTCCTTTTTGAAAACTGAGAAGATTGGATTACTGCAGGGCTAGGCAAACTTGTTCTTTTGGGGGTCATTGCATTAATACAGTAGGCTTTGCGGGTCAGCCAGGGACAATAATTAAACAAATAGCTGTGGCTGTGGTCATAGAAGATTTTATTCCTAGCCATTGAAATTTGAATTTTGTATCATTTTCATGTGTTACAAAATGTTATTCTTCTTAGCTGTTTTCCCCCCAATTATTTAAAAATGTTAAATCCATTGTTAGGCCATGGGCTGTACATAGCACATAGCAGGCGACAGTTAGCTGACCTCTAAACTGGAGAAAGAGAAAAGGCAGCTGTTGGTACAAGGACATGGCAAATCTCATCCCTACTCTAAAAGTTGTACCTTGTGCCCCCTAACATCTCATCAACCCTTTTGTTCTGTTGGATTCTACATGCTAGGGCTGTGGGATGGAGTCAGGTGTACAAAGCCCTTTACCATCTGGTTAGCACTAGGAGTGTGGAGTATGGGGAGGGAGAGACAGAACAAGTGGGAGGGGGCCGTTTTTACTGGATTCTTATACTTCTCCCCTCACCCTGTTAGATTTAAACAAAGTAAAAATTATCTCCTATCTCCTACTACCTCCCAATCTCCAAATCCCATTGCAATAATTCAAGGATATGCTTGTGTATTTCCTCGTAGACTTCTGTTGTTCATCTCCGTGTCTTATCTCTCAGAGGCTGATACCTCCTGTGATCTTTGTTCGAGCCTTTTCTTTGCCCTTGAGGTGATAGAGACAGTCTGTTCCAAGAAAAAAAGAAAGGCAAAGGCCAAAGGCAACCAGAAAATTCCAAAAGGAATTTTTCTATGGACTACTGAGCAGGGCAGGTTTTTACATGGAGGAGCTGAGATTCTAGATCAGTGATTTTCACCCAATGTGCCGAGGATCTTAGCTATGCCTTAAAAAATTTTTAAAGATTATTAATTAAATTATTTGCAAAAGAAGTTCAAAGAACAGTAAGTCTATTTTTTTTACTCTTTTTTTTTTTTGATCAAAATAATTTAAGTATGCCATATACGTTTGACTATAGGTTCAAGTGTGCCATGAGATGAAAAATACTTTGAAAAACATTGTTCTAGATGCAGGAGGCTTTGGGGAGGGTTGGACTCCTGCCAGGAGTGTATAGAACACAAAACCTGTGGGTTGATATGGGAGGGGTACAGCATGGGGATCATAAGTCTAGGAAATGTATTTCCTATTGGATTCTAGAGGATCTGCAAGGCTTCCAGTATTTTGTAGAGAATATTGCATTTTAGGTCATGTGGATTCTGTTAATATATTTTTATATTGATAGTTCTTTTTCTCTCTCCATGTAGGAACTGAATTCTTTCATTACTCTGTGTTGATGGAGTCAAACTTACACAATTCAGGTTTTCTAGGCAGTTAATAGAGCCAGAAATACACCCTGTGATTAACTTCTGCATAACCCATTGTTCCTTAGAGTCTCCCTCCTCATTCTCTTATTAGCTCCATAAAAGCCAGAAATGCAAAAGCTCCAACAAGCCACCTTCCCTGCCCTGGCAGCCCACAGTGTGGCAGGGGGGCAGGTGCCCCCTGTGCCCATGCTAAGGGGCCACTCGGAAATACTTTTCTATTCTCATTGTATGTAATGATGGATTTTTTTTAACCTATACCTTCTGGGGTTTTCAAATAAATGTATTTCCTATTTCTCTGCTAGGAGTTGTGAAATTATCCTGCCAAATAATATGTATGATGATGTGATTGTTTAATTTTACAGAGGCAGATATGTTTGGGATAGAATGCTTGTTGGAGTTATATTTAAGAGAAAATGTCTTTCTTCTTTATCTGGGTATTCGTATTAGCCATGATCTTTCAAAAATCAGCCTCATAGATTACATCAAGAATGCTGCAAATTTTTCATCAATTTCTTGGTGATAAATGATGTGCCAAGGTCATCAGACAAGCAAATGTCATTCTAAGGATATTCCTCCCACTCCTGTGACTCCCCTGCACTGATATCAGGCTGCCCACTCCTCCCTAGGTTTGGAACCTGGCTCTGACTCTGGCTTACCTTATCCTAGCTATGCTTAGCCACTCAGCCGCTTTGATGGGCACAAAACATTCCCCACTGTGGGTTTCATCCTGAAATGGCAGTGAATTATCCTTTATAGCAATTGTACTACCAAACTCACAGTGTGGGTTTTTATCTGCGTTGCTTAAAGAAGCATCCGCATTCCCCTCACCAGTCTGGTTTGTGCTACAGACTGCCATGGTTTTGATAGCTGTGATTACAGGACAAGAAATGTCCCTCTGGAAAGTCGGGACCATTCCCTGTTCCAGTCCAAGGATTGCACTCTTTGTGGCCACATGTTAAGACTTTGACAGATAAGTAGCTTGGACTTTGTGGTGAAAAGTCCAGACAGTCATGTCAGAGAGAAGTGAGGTCCACTTGGGAGTTTTGTCCATGATGAATTGCATATTGTAAAATGACTTAGATGATTTTTCTGGGTGGAATGTTGGACGAACCTCTAAGAAAATAGGAAGCACACTGTTAGATCTCTATTCCAACAATTTTGCCCTCACTCCTTACCCTTAATTTTGGTAAAACAGCATTTGTAGTCCAAAAGGCTGAACCCCCAATTTTCATTGAGGTTGCTGACATTAGAAGGAGATACTGCAAACCCCTCTCTCCAGAGAGTGGCAGACACATGACATTTCGTGCAAGTTAGGCAATGATATCACAGCCATGGGGGCTGACCGAGCCAGAAGCTGAAGGTGGAAAACAGCAGTGTAACATTGAGGCCTGATGACGTGGGATGTAAGGAACTAAGTTTTCTCTGTATATATTATGGCGGAAAGGGGAAACTCTATTTTGGAAATTATTGCACAAAGAAGATTGCCTTCTGAATTTCCATAGATATATTATCCATACTGGCATGGATGACCACAACATAGCAAAAGGAATTTCAGGAAGTCATCAGGGTAAAAGAAAAGGGGGAAAACCCTGCAATTCATCTGTGAGGGAGAAGCTTCCATTTTAATTCAAAGCTGTGCAACGTTGAAATTGGTTTGGAACTTTTCTAACAAGGAGATTTCACTAAAGATTAATTTCCATTTTCTTTTCTCCTTATTGTTTGGCAGTCAAGGTTGCAGCTAGATCACGCTATCCCAAAGCCCCATTTGAGTTCAAGAAGGCAACTCCCAATTCTCAGCTTGTGACTGAGCCAGGTGAAGGAGGACTGGGATCCATCCCAATTTCTAATAAGCGCCCTGCAGCCCCCAACATTCTAGTCTAACATGCTGAGCTCAGTTGAAGAAGACGGATGTACTGCCGTGGATTTCAGCATGCATTTAGCTTGTTTGGCAGCAAAATACCAAAAGGAAAATCTGTTAAAAAAACAATAAATAATTATTAAAATGACCCCACTCCCAAACTAGCAGCTTGCGCAAGATTTCAGTCAGAAGCTCTGTTAGCTGGATGCCTTTGTGTTCAAACCACTTTGCATGACTCTTACTCTGAGTGATTCCAGTGTGAATATGACATTACTAATGACCTGTTAAGTGTGTACAGATGTGCGTTTCTGCAGATGTGGTGATTAATAACATAATGGAGATAGTCGGTCAACTCATGTTTATGGTTATTTGCCTTTTATTACATTTTTGAGTTTATTTGCTTTGAGCTATTTTTAAACTCCAGCCAAAAAACTCACCTTGAAGTCTTAAAGGGCACCATCCCCCCAAATCTCTTTGGGGGGACGGAGAGGAGGGAATGTGCTTCAGGCTGTAGCAGAGTGTTGAGTCCACCTTACGCGGGCATTAGACTATCGGGAAAGCTGAGACTTGGAATTGTTGCCCCCTTTCACCCCGAGGACCCATCAAGAGGCATCGGCATTGCAGGCACTCTGACACAGTGTCTGCAATCTGGCGAGGCTGATAAAGGAAGATATTTCTTTTAAGAATCCAGTAAAATATATGATCATTTTGAAGTAAGCTCAGAGTTCTGGCTAGTGTTTCTGGAAGACATCGCCTTTCTTTTGCTTGAAAACAGAATGCTGATGAAAAGTCAAGTAAAATGTTGTTACAGATGTTCAACTCTGCATTAAGGCTGTTGGAATTACCACCACATCTTAAATCAATTCCCAGAACATTGTCTGGAGGTTATGTCATTGAAATAATGAATCCTCTTTAGTCAAGTATAAGCAAACATGTTAAAACATCATTGTAACTTTAAATTAAACTCTAGCGCAAACCAGGGGATCTGAAGCCTCATTAGACTTGCCTGACATTTTTCTAGCACTGAGTCTTCCCAAACTGTAAAACTGTTAGATTCAGTGCCTATTAGACAAGGGAGCGCTGGGAAGTTACAACAGCACATTAAGTGTTATACTTAGGGATGTGCAAAAACAAGCCCTTGAATTTTATGAGTACTTGGAGACTAGATGAAGTTCAGATCCTATAAAAATTCCACATTAGATTCCCAAACTTGTTTGTATTTTAAAGAAACTGGTAAGTCAGGTTTCTTGAAAAGATCATACCTTCACGTGGCTCCCACCGTATGAAGGGAGGTGAAAATGCTCAGGATAGAGATGTAATTAGCCAAAAAAAGAAGTTAAATACGAACCTCTCAATGTGCACCGTCACGAGGTGGTAGCCCATTACTTCCATGCATTTGTCTTTTGTGAAAGTAGGTAAATTTAAGCCTCCCTTTTAATTTCATTTTTATTCCTCTCATGTAGTCACAGAAGCCATGAAATGAAAATTCTATTTTATAGCTTCCCTAAAAGTTTTCCTAGATCTGCTTTCTTTAAATGTGCAGAAATGGACAGGATCCATATAAAGGATAATAATTAAATATGGTTTATATCGTACTTAGGAAAAAGAAGTTATCACTGCTCCTCTTGTGGGATCTATGCCATAGGTAATGGTCTCCATTACACAACGTTCATGTATTTAAGCTGGAAGTATTTCCCCCATCTCTTCAGGGAACGGGTCTGCGTGTTCAGGCCATGAGTGTGGGAGAAAGTCTTTGAACACAAGTTTCATTTAAGAGAACAAATCCCAGTTTCAATGCAGTATGATTATGATGGATGATCCTTCTGAGTTGCAATGAAAATAAATAGTTTCTTTGCATAGGAGGAGATCTAACCTTACTGCCAAAATGAAGTGTCTCCCTAGAGCTAGCTAACAGGTATTAACTTGCAAGAGTCCCATCTGAAGATTGGTGCAAGTGAACAGTGACAAGGTCTAAGCACGGTGACCACTTAATCAAAGTGGATTATTTATTGTACACCCAGTGCTAATGGAGGAGCAGAAATTAAGCAAAAGATCTAATGGACAAGCCAGGGAGGGCGACTTCCTTTCGGGATTTAACTCATATGGACTGCCTATGTGGCTGACGCAGCCCTGGTAACATTTGCTGACCTTGAAGAAAGCTAGCCACAGTAGACTAGATTAGATAATAGACTGGGGCAGGGGAATATTGAACTATAACTTTTATAAGTCTGTGTGAAAGAGAACTTGTACCCTCACTCAATCTATTCACACACACACACACACACACACACACATGCTATTTGGCCCAGCATATTACATGACTGCTCTAGGTCACCCTGAAAAGAATACAATAGTTGCAAGTGCCTGTATTCATAGGTGACCTTGTATTATGGGTAGAGTCAGTGCAAGACTTTCTACTCCATTCTCTAATGGTGAACGTACACTCTCTCACACACACACACCCTCGCTGCCTGGGACGTCCTGTCCCCTGTCCTGTGAAAGGAAGATGGATTCAGGTCAGCTCAGAGTGCCTGTTTGCTGGAGGAGAGATGCATATCAACTCTTAAGTGATTTTTTTCGATACCATTTATGTGGCTTGTATTTATTTCCTTTAATCTTTTAAGTGCTGTTTAGTCTCTGTGCGATTTGCTCGGGATACTCATTTCTGATAAGATGCGATGTCCTCCCAGCCACGTAGTCTCTGCCTGGAGCGCTGAGTGACTGATCCGGCCCGGCCCGTGCGGGGGCAGGGAGGAGCAGGTGTGGGCGGCAGAGTGGCTCTCCTGCCTGCATTTCTTCTGCTGTGGCTCTCACCTCGCACCACATTCTTGTTCCCACTCCCTGTGCCAGTCAGCATTTAGACAATGCCACACTAACAGAAGAATAGGAGAGTGCAAAGCAAGTAATAGTCTGAAGAAGCTTTGGAGGGTAGTTGGCTTATCGCAATCCCACTGCAACCATGTATCATAACCTCGTCAATTCATTTGGTTTTGAGGGAGGTACCACGTGATGAGTGTACTGATATGGGTTTCCCTGGATAATACCAAGTAGGTGAGGTGGCGTCCTCTGCCCCGTCTCTGACCCCCACACTGCTAACACATAGCAAGCTTCTTTTGAGGTCATCACGGCTAATATTTCTCTTCTTAGGTTTAAGGTAGCTGCTGTGCATTCTGAGTTTCCGGGGTGCTTCCTCCTAGTCCGTATTGCAGTCAACTCTAAGAATCTGAGGATCCTGTTTTTCCTTCTTGACATTACAGCTTTAGCCTGAATTGGGGGGGGGGGTTAGGTGGGGAGGACTAGAATGTTGCTGCTGATGCCCTTGGGTGACAGGCTGGGTACGCGTCTGCTAATTATCAAGCAGCTCTCTTAAAAAGAAGCATGATGCAGGCTAATACATCTGCAAAGCTTATTAGTGGGTGTCTTTGGGCCAGAGCAGTAGAGTGTGCTGTGTTATTTGTGATCACTGCTTAGCGATCTGTGTGGTTCAGACCTTTGGAGCACAGCTTTTGGTTTCCAATGCCCTCTGCAGTCCCGCCATCCCTGCCCCGCACCACATCCCCAGAGATTTCATTCCGTGCCAATCTCCTTCCTTCTGGGGCTCTTCTCCAGCCCGGCTCTCCAACTTTGCCAGCCCTAGTCCTTCCGACTTAACGCGTTGAGAAAGGACTGTATTTGCACAGCCCCACACGCTCTCCCTCTTGGCAGCTGGACGGAGAAGAGCAGAGTTGGGCTGGGGACTCTCAGCCAGCATGTGCCAATGTTCCCTGTCCTGACTGATGGAAACATTGGCTGGCAAGGCCGGGAATCCTTGCTTCTCCGCAAGGCTCTTTCTCTGGCGTGCAGGGATTAGGAGCCCGTGAAGTTGGTTCACCTGGAGAAGCAGCACACCGGCAGTCATGCCGACACTTTCATACAACTTCATTTTTTTATTTTGGTTACGAGAAAAACTCATTCGATTGCCGGCAAAGCAAAGTAACCAAAATTAACTACTGATTGATGATTCGCTTTTATATACCTATATGTCTTTTTGTACACAGATAAATCACGATTTCGATTTTTTTTTTTCTCAGGGCAGGGTGTTGACAAACTGTTTTCCTCTATTTAAAAAGTGCATGTTCAAAGGCCGGAGTGGAAAGAGGTAGTCTTTCACCTTCCCTAAGCTGGCCTCTTTGACTAACACGTTTTGGTCTTTGGCCTTGGGTCCTAAAAAGACAGCCATGAATTCCCAGTGAGTGACTGAGCCTTGAGTGTGTGTCCTTTGATATTTTGCCTGTATTTCCGTCTGCCCTCAAACTGTTCATAATCTCATGAGCTGCCTGTATTTCCAGTTGAAGACGAGCAACCGTCAACGCTGTCACCCAAAAAAAAGCAGCGGAACGGAGGGATGCGGAACTCACCCAACTCCTCGCCTAAGCTGATGAGGTAAGGAGAGGGGCCGGCTGCCCAGCTTCCCTGTTAGCCCCTTCTCTTCCTCCCTTGCCCCCTCCTCACCCTGCCCAGGCCCACAGCCTCCCCTCCCCAGCAAGCCCCGGGCGGAGGAGGGAGCCAGATCGTTAGATGGCTTCTTAAAGGCTGGAGTATTTATTCTGTCAGCTTGTCAGTGGTTAATGATAGAGCTGAAAAAATTCTGTCATGAAAAACAGTTTGAAAAGCTGTTTGAAAAATACATAGGCTTTAAAGTCTTAGCTGTCACCGTGTCCTGTCTGTGTGTAGTTCCTAAACAGCAGTGGCACTAATGACGGCGGTAACCAATCAGAGGAACTCGTGTGGTTAGTTTGCCTGCGGCAAGTCTCTTTCTACTGGGGTCCCTCCGGGGACTGTTTTCTGTACTTAAGGCCATATGTGAGATGTATCATCACAATCAAAAATGAACCTGAAGATTACCTTCCTTTTATCCTGTCGATTGAAATCAAATTTCCGTTAATTGATTTTGACTGATAAAAAAGGCTAATAATCTGTGGACTTGCCAAAGCAAAGTTCAAAAGTAATCCAGTTCTGCTTAGGCTAAAAGCAATATTAATTATGAAACACAGCATACGTGCACACGCTCCCTTTCTTTCTATCTGTCTTTTCTGTAATTCATTCCTCCCTCCCTCCCTCCCTCCCT